>PYXC01001974.1:3582500-3590000 GCA_015244755.2 Tenualosa ilisha | reverse complement strand
AGCCAAAGAATTATGAGTCAGTGAGTGCATTCACACACACACACACACACACACACACACACACACACACACACACACACACACACACACACACACAGAGAGAGAGAGGCCTGCTAGCAATCAGGAGGGACATGATCCAGTACTAAAAGTTTGGAGATGACATCATTGCCATGAGTCACTGGTAGGCCTCCACCCTGGACCCCAGTGACCTCAGCCAATCGTCAGGTAGCCTGCACTAGCTCAACCAATCACAAGCAAGCTGTCATAACCTAAACCAATCATCTGCTGAGCCCAAAGTCAAATGCACCTATCAACGGCCTGACTGTGAGCATTCAAATTTGCACCTCGCTCATGTCCCTATGAGGGTCCATAGAACGATGAGTGCAGAGAGAGACCTATATGAAAGAGCCACTGAAGCCACATGAAACTTCTGGGGGAAAAAAACATGGAAATATAGACGACATTTGTTGCCCTTGCAACAACATTTTCCCTTCAGGCAAACACTTCTGTTGTCATGTCAGCGGGGGACGTATTACAAGGTTGCTAAGTTACCAACATGGAATGTTTTGGAATGTAGCGTGAAATTTTCCCATGTCTTTTTTTTTAAACGTCTGATTCATTACATGTGAGCAAAATGGGTTTTTCTGGTGAGTGAGTTTATGAGTGACTAGGTGGGGGAGTAGGCAAGTTGGCTACATACAGTACAATGTGCTATACCTGCAAATGGCCAGACTTTCAGTAAGCTCACTCTCTGAGTTTGATATGTGTGTGTGTGTGTGTGTGTGTGTTTGTGTGTGTGTGTGTGTGTGTGTGTGTGTCTGTCAGAGTGTGTTTCCAGGGCCAACTCACAGAGTTGTGGCTCTTGGCGGAGATGATCTTGGTGATGTCAGGGTCCCAGAGCACTAAATCAGCATCGGAGCCCACTGCGATGCGTCCCTTACGGGGGTACAGGTTGAAGATCTTGGCAGCGTTGGTGCTAGTGACGGCCACAAACTGGTTCTCATCCATCTTCCCTGTCACCTACACACACCAGGATAAGAGATAGCCTCATGCAGCATACCATGCTGGGACAGGGACAGACAGGGTCAGATTATGGAATAAAGGAGTCCCCACAAAATCATCTTGGCCTCCCACTACAGAGAGGGGGGAGATTCTCCCTGGAGATTTTTTTTGAAATTCAAGTTTTTTCATTTTTCAAGTTTTTCCTTTCCATGCAGTTTCAGACACAATAAAACATAACAGGCTACTGTTTGAATGCCAGGCCTACATAGTTTTACTGTTAGGACCCTTGCCCTGGTCCTGTCTGACCTGTGGCACTGGGCCTGGGCTCGATTGGCCCGTTAGCCAGCATACTTATCATACCAAGCTGATCATGTCGTAAATGTAACACAAGTCAGTAGGTACTGTTTAATGTAAGATCATACTCCCAGACATCTTACAAAGACATTACAAATACCTGCACACCTCCTGCATTTGAGATTGTGTGTGTGTGTGTGTGTGTGTGTGTGTGTGTTTGTTTGTGTGTGTATGTGTGTGTGTGTCTTACCACACACTTGTCCCAGATGAGGGACATTCTCTCCTCAGTGCCATTGGTGCCCTCAGGGATGAGGCTGAAGTCGTCTTTGCCCACAGCACGCTGGGAAGTGTTAAAGGTGCAGTGAGCACTGCCAGTCACCTGCAGATCACCACTGAGAGAGAGAGAGAGAGAGAGAGAGAGAGAGAGAGAGAGGGAGTGGGAGAGAGAGGGAGTGGGAGTGGGAGGATATTTTAATTCACCCTTAAGTCAAATTTGCAAGAGGATAGAAGTATTTTTTGTTGTTGTTTTTATTTTAGAGTGAACACTGCATTTCATGGATATTTGTGTCTGTGTGTTTCTCACCAAGACAGCAGAGAGTTGAGATAATCTGGGGTCGTGGGGTCAGGGCTCAGGGGAGGAGACGTCACATAAGCCGCCGCCTTCGCCCAGTTCTTGCTCCAATAGTGCGAGCCGTCTGTCCCAAGACTGGCAGTGATTGGCTCTCCATATACAACAGTGCCTAAACAGACCAATCACAATCCATCTAAGTTCAAAACCATCCAGTCCAAAGGCTGTTCTGAGCCATATCCGCTATGTTATCACTTCATGGCTTTAGGCCAAGATCCACTAAGCCAGATGTTTCCAGGGTCTTTGGGGAGAGTTGGGCCACACATAGCACTGCACTGAAGAGCAGACACTTGCTTCAGCTCCAAGAGACAAGAAAAACATCCCTGAGAAACCCCTTATCCCTATTGGAAGCCACTCTGTCACATGCCCATAAAGATGATAAAGGGTAACTTTTAGAGAAATGCTGCCAGCTTGGGTGGTCACATGACCAAAGTGCCCTGAAAGGCAACATTTTGGGTAATGTTGCTAGGGCAACCACATAACTGGTTCCATGTGGTCAGACTGGGCTGGATGATCACAAAAATTTCTCAACTGATGAGGAAAGTTCTAGAAAATAGTTGTGGCCCAGTATCAGTGGGAATGGCCCAGGACAACAATAACCACTGATACACTGTCTTGCAACACTGCTTCACAATCTGCAAGTGTCTCAGTTTTCACAGCATGAGCTATGTCATCAGCTTCTTTTAAAAGTTCATTCACTATCCAGGGTTCTTAAGTCAGTCGACCAACTACACCAGTCATTCCTCCCTCTAGGCTAAAAAGCAGAGGTGACCGGGCCATTGCAGTGATTGCACCTAAGCTGGAATGATCTGCCACTGCACACACACACCTGGCTCCTTCCTTGGCTGTTTTTAAATCGCACCTTAAAACCCGTTTTTAATGCCCTGGTGTTTAATACAGTATGAATGTTTCATTTATTTATCTGTATTTGTTTTCCACGTTCATTTTATATTGTCCTTTCTGTTTGTATATCAAGTCGTATAACCTTGCTTGTCCAGCACTTTGGTCAGCTGTTATTGTTTTTTTATAAAGTGTTTTATAAATAAACATGACTTAACTTTACTTGACTTAAATAAAAGCAAAAGTTGCCAGTTACTGACAACAACATGGCGCCCTAAATATTGACCAGCAGCACTGCTGAAAAAGTTGTCCTATGTGTGCTGACTATGAGAGAGTGGACACAGCCTAACTGAAGGTTCACTCTCACCTTTCTTCCTGGCCATGGCGATGACATCAGCAGCACTCTTGCTCATCACCTTGGTGATGTAGAGGGGACAGTTGGTCTGATTGGCGATGGTCACCGAGCGATTCACTGCCTCTGCCTCCACCTGGAGTGGGGTTGGGATTGGGGAAGTGTGTTACACATGAGTCTGAAGCTATTGTGAGATGTGAGATGATCTGGGTGGTGTGTGTGTGTGTGTGTGTGTGTGAACCTCACCTCCTCTGGGCGGCTGAGCACGTGCCCCTCTGGTCCTGTAATTCCAAGAGACAGGATACGCTGTTGCTCCTGAGAGAGGAACAGGAAAGAGAGGAGAGGAGGAGGAGATAGAAAAGAAGGAGGAAGATGAGGAAGGGAAGAAGGAAGGAAAGAATGAGGAAAGGATAAGACAAGATGACGAAGTACAGGAGAAAGAAGAGAGGAGGGGAGGAGAGAAGAAACAAAGTGAGAAGAGAAGAGGGGAGAAGAGAGGAGGAGGAAGAGAAAGAGAAGAAAAAAAGGGAAGAGTGTGAGTGAGGTGAGACTGGGAGAGCTGCAGACAGCACAGTCAGCACATGATTATGCTAAACTCCATCTTTATCCAATAATGAGCAGAGCGCTCCATGTGTTTCCACTACAGCACGTCACATAACTGAGTGATGACCAAAGCTTCCCCACACATCTGCAAACGCACACTCAGGTCTGTGCTCACAGTCGCATACATCTGCAATTGCATACTCAGGTCTGTGCTCACAGTTGAACACATCTGCAATCGCATACTCATGTCTGTCCTTACAGTCGCACACATATGCATTTGAATACTCAGGTCTGTAGTCAGAGCCACAAACAGTTGTAGTGTCGGTAGTCAGAACTACCCTATTTGAGAAGTAATAATGCCAACTCCAGTGCACCTCTCCTGAGTGTGTGTGTGTGAGTGTGTTTTACCTCAGCAACGATATCTCCATTCTCAGCGTGAACCTGAGCGATGGCTCCTAGGTCACGGATGGTGCTGAACACTTCGTACACCTGCAGGTACACAAACAAACATACATCAATCAGTACTTGTATATGACACACTAAGCACCTTATACACCTGGAGTTGCACACAATTGCATAAAAACCCACGAGCCTATATGGTAGGGCATGACTTGTGCGTGTGTGTATGTTCGTGTGTGTGTGTGTGTGTGTGTATGTACATGCTCATGTGTCTATGTTTATACAGGAGTATGAGAGTATGCGTCCTGGTGTCCAGAACACACAAACAGCTCATTATTATCATAATTAGGCAATCACAGAGCTGATGATTAACCACACACACACACACACACACACACACACACACACACACACACACACGAATGCCAGCAGAATCAGAATCACAATGTTTCTGTTTCTCAAGATGGTGGCTGAGTCACAAACACAACAACCTCATTAGCGTCTCTGGCTGCTGGCTGGACCCAGCCCCAAGCAGACCCCCAGTCTGAGGATGTGGATTAGAACCACATATCTCAACCCCTCCCAGTCCAGTCCAGACTAGTTCACTTCAATTCGGTCCAGGCTGGTCTCGTTCAAGCTTTAAAATGACTTTTAGATTGTTTTTAGATACACGTTGTTTGTCCTTGTTACTAGGCAACCCTAAATAAATACAAGTTTTGTGGTAATTTCAGGATGTAGATGCATCCCCTCTAGAAACAACTGCGTCAACAGAAGCCGTGCTTACTGTGTAAATGAAAGCACAGTTGTCATGGTGATAATGCATACAAGTTATATACAGTAATGGGGTTGCGATGATGTTACAGGTGTTTATGTCATTGGGGAAGTGACTCACATTAAAGACTGTCTGCAGCGGATAGACACTAGATCAGGATTTATGGGCATTGGGAATTGAAGAGCTTGAAGCATCCCTCCATAAAGAGGAACCCAGAAGACAACCTCCTAAATGGCCCATGTCTGTATTTTGATTTGGATTGTAACCAACTGTGTGATCTCATTTGTTTACTTTCACTGTGACAAATAGTTTCACTTTGTTGACTTTTATACTTTTATAATCATAAAAAATTGTGCATTTTAAATAGGTGCTCAGACTGTCTATTGACCTACTGGCTGCTTTCCTCCCCAGAGCAGAGAGACAGAGATGGCTGTGTAAGTAGCTGTGTCAGCAGGAAGAGAAAATGGCTGACTGTCTTTTAAAGGGGTTCTGGGGGGGTCTGTGGCTTGTTATGTAAACCTTACCTGAGAGTCAGTGAGCTGGAAGACATCCTTATAAGCCAGATAGACCAGGAAGGAGTTCACGCCTGTAGAACACAGCAATACACAGGGGGGTGCATCAGACACGGTCACTGAGTGCACGCTCCGTCAGCATAACAAAGGAACCATTCCACACAAGTGAAAGTAAACTGATCCTACTTGCAAAATCGTTTATGCAGATTTGACCTCACATCCAGCAAATGTGTGCACCCTGGACACAGTATCTAGATACAATATCTCATCCCACTGCACCCCACCAACCTAAACCCCAAAAGATTTAACTAACATGAATCAGCCAATCATGACGTTGATTCTTGGCAATCAAAGTCTTTTCAGGACTTAGGGCTTAGGAGAGACATTGGGATTCTGCCAGTCTATTTTAGCTAAGCACACAATAACAACAATGCATAGCATAGCTGCCATACTGACAGGCTGTTGAGAAGCCTTGTATTGTCTTTGTGTGGCAAACAAAAACTGCACATGTAGACACAGCAAAGGCTAAAGTCCATGTCCTGATAGCATGCACACATTCTGCACTTATGCAATACACAAAAGAGTCGATGGGCATCCATCAATGATGCCGTACATCCCACACCAATTTGGCACTCAGATGCTCATTGACCAGCCTAACATTATTACGGGTTGGTGTGCATTTGACCTTATTACATTGATATTGATTCATTCAACTGACACTTGAATCCAAAGCAACTTACAAATGAATGAAATAATGAAAATTCAAGCCATATTGCATTGGAGACCTTTACAATGACAATGGCAATGACATGATAACATGATTCAACGGGTGTGACTCGGCTGTCATATCTGATCTGATCTGTATGTGTCTGTGTGTGTATGTATCTGTGTGTGCATATGTGTGTGTGCAGTGATTCGTCTCTCATCACTATGTGCTTTTTACTGTAAGTCCTGCTGCTATTATATACACGTGCATGTTATGTTTAGCATCTGATGTCTTTACATATTTTATTCTTGTCTTTTTTGAAGGCTTCTACTTTCTATCATTTACTTCTACTTTCTATGATTTACATTTGCTTCTGTTTTTGTACAGAGCATTGAACTACCCTAATAAATAAACCTGCCTTGCCTTGAGTATGTGTGTGTGTGTGTGTGTGTGTGTGTGTGTGTGTGTGTGTGTGTGTGTGTGTGATTGTGTGTGTGATTGTGTGTGTGATTGTGTGTCTGGGGGGGTCATACCGTGGTCCTTGATGAGTGTCTCCATCTCCTCCTGGATGCCCTTGTGCCACTCGGTGATGTCCACGTGGAGGGAGTAGTCACAGCAAGACTTGCTGTCCGCCCACTGGTGCCACTGCTCAAAGGCTGACAGGAGACTAGCACCAGGCTCTGGGACAACATGGTCGACTACACACACACACACACACACACACAAATAAACACAAATCACACATCACACAGTCACACATAGAGAATACACACACACACACACATGCACACAGACACACAAACATCAACAAACAGACAGTCATACACAAGCACATAAACACAAACACACAGAGAATCGCAAGCATTCACACATAACAAACAAAGGTAGATTCATAAACATGGAAACAAGAACGTATCAGTGGGCACGTTCACAAGGCATGCGCACACAGACTCCCAAACGCACTTAGGGCATAAACAGTTTATAAACCACACTCAAACATTTGGTCACTGTCACTAGCCAAGCTGTTGGCAGCCTCTGTGTGTGCGCACTACACATAGATGGCTTTTACACGTGATGTCTACATCATTAGCCTAATGCATTCTGCTGAGTGAAACAATGATGCCTAAATAGTGCCTAAATATAATCCTGTAGCTGCGTAGTTTCAGAGTTGCCCCTGGTATGCAAGATGATCAGTGGCACACACACACTGATCCCTGACTTATAGCTGGAATTCATACTTGTTATTGACCGCTGATCACTGGAATTCATACTGGTCATTACATACTGATAATTACAATATATATTGTGAGTATTAGTGTCCTACAAATACTGCAGTATATGTCTTACATACTGGAACATGTTTTGGCGATTAGCTTTTCAACTGGTCTTTACGATACAGTATGATAACTGGATGAAAGACTGTCTTAAATATTATTAACTGGCATGAATACT
>PYXC01001974.1:3557500-3577500 GCA_015244755.2 Tenualosa ilisha | reverse complement strand
TCTGTTTACTGTGTCTATAAGTACAGACATGAGATCAGTTTGTTATCATGCGTCATGTCTCTGTAACCACAGACATGAGGTCTCAGTCTGTCACTGTTACCCTTGTGTCTGTGACTATAGACATGCCATCTCAGTTACATTTGCTTCCTGTGTCTATGATTATTGTTTCTTGTCTCTTCTTGTAACTAACTGACATGAAATCTCAGTCTGTCGCTATTTCTTTTGTGTTTCTGTGACTTTAGACATAGGATCACAATTTGCTGTTAGGCCCCCTGTTTCTATGACTACAAACCAAATATGTCAGTCAGTCACTATCTCTCTTCTGTCTGTGACTCAGAACATGAGCTCTCAGGTTACATCCAAACGCATATGCTTAAAAACACACCCCTATTGTTGCTTTCATGCCACTGAACTACACTGCTGAGTTGTTGAGGCCCTCAAATAAATGTTACCAACTTTGGTTGTGTTTTCTGATACTGCGCTAACATTCTCATCTGGACATATCATTTTTCATTTCCAGTGGTGCTTGGGTGTGGACTTAGCTCCCATCTCTTTCCCTATCCCTTCTAGGTCTCACTTAAAAAAACTCAGCCCTCCTTCATCAGTTCCTAGTCCTCTGGAGAACATCACTGCAGTCCTTAGATGTCCCCATTCAATCACTATACCTATTCTGTCTCCAGCTACAGACCTAGAGTTAACCTCAGATTGTTGCTAGGCTGCCTGTGTCTATGACTACAGACCGAATTCTTATTGTTCTGTCTCTATGACTGCAGAACTGCTATTGTCTCCTGTATCTATGACAACAGATTTCAGCTGTGTTCACAGGGCTTCTGGTGAACATGACTACGGACCTGACTCAACATCTCAAATCAACGGAGGCAAGAAGCCCTAGCAGGACATGTAATTAAATGATCATTACAATTACATGCTGTAAATTAATCACAGTAAAAGACACACGAAGACACGCACAAACACACACACACACACACACACACACATGCGCACACACAAACACACACACACATACACGGCAGGCGAAGTGCTTGTAAGTGGTGAGGTGAACTCCTGCCCCTGCTCTGGTGCTTGTTCTGGCCTAGAGCCAGGGCACCGAGGAGGCACACACACACACACACACACACACACACACACACACACTGAGGAGAGTCCCGCAGGATGGAAACACAGCTTGGCCACACGCAAACAGGATGAGAACTGCTTTGCACGCCTCATTGTTAAGGGTCGTGATTTGAGAACTGCTGGGAGCTGAAATAGATGAGGACTGTGTGTGTGTGTGTGAGTGTGTGTGTGGCATGATGCGAGGCATTTATCACCAATGAGGTAATGCATTGCTAGACTATGATCCTAACACACTCCGGCCGGTGCGAAACATACAGTACTCTCTGTTAATTTAGTTGGAGACAGCGAGAAGGGCTTTTTGATATGCCTTTGGAAAGGCAGAATGTCACCATCTTTTTTTCCGAAAGGTGCACATTTTTCACTGTCTGAGATGCCTGGGAAAATATACAGATAATGGAAAAATGACACAGCTGAGAGTGGAGAGAGAGAAAGAAAGAAAGAGAGAGAGATGAGAAGAATGCGGAGTAGAGGACCAGAGGACGGTAGAGAGATGCTTATCCAAGACACCCGGTGTCAGTGAGGGCAAATCGGGAGGGGAAAAATAAAATTACTCAGAGGAGGTGGAAACAAGCGCACACACACACACACACACACACACACACACACACACACAGAAATGTCTTCTCTCTCTCTCCCTCACATACACACACTCCCACAAGACACATTTTTTTCTCTTTCATGTACACGTGCACATGCGAGCACAATCACACACACACACACACACACACACACACACACACACACACACACACACACACACACACACACACTTAAACAAGAGACAGAAAGAGAGTGAGAGAGAGAGAGAAGCTGAGCAGATACACAGCAGTCACAACAACGCTGAGGATGCAGATTATTGCTTATAGTCTGATGGAAGGGAGTGATGAGAGCCAAGCCTTCTCCTCTCCTCCCCTCCCCTCTCCTCTGCACTGCACTCAGCACAGTCCGAGCTGCCCAGGTGTCACCTCAGGTGAACCAGATGGCCACACCACTTAAAAGGAAGACAAAGTCAGTACCAAAGCCATCTATGGCAAAGGAGAGGTAAATCACTAGGCCATACAGGGTGAATATCAGGTGATTCTCCAATCCAAACCATATATGTGACTACAGAGTGAATAGAAGGTGAAACACTGTATCATATGTGAAGGTAAGATGAATAGAACACAGATGTTGGAGCCATGTAAGGTAGATTTGAGGAGAAGCTTTAAGCCATATAAGGTGAATGGGAGTGAGGGATGGCTGGTGTTTGGTGTTTGGAAGCAGATGCACATGGAAGAAGCGCTCGTGATATTCTCCAGTGTCCCACACTGTCACCGTCGTCAGGGAGACAAGGGCCTCTGGCATGGCCAACCACTTGCATACTCCACAAAAGCATGCCCACACACACACACACACACACACACACGCACACACCACACACGCACACACACACACAGAAATGCCTTCTCTCTCTCTCCCTCACACAGATACATATACATACACTCCCACAACACACACAGATGCATTTTTTTTTTTGCCATGCAGACACAGACGCATGCATGCGAGCGCAATCACACACACACACACACACACACACACACCACACACACACACACACACACACACACACACACACACACACACACACAGACAAACCTCTCTGTTGGGCCAACAACAGAGCTGGATAAGACATCTCTAGCTGCTTCTTGATCCTCTTACAAAGGCCACTAACAGGGAGCATGAGACTGAGACTGATAGAGATGCTAATGTACTCACTGAGGAGCTCAGCTGCTCCACACTCAACTGAGGCTAACTAACTAGCGTAAAGTTAGGCTTGGATTTACAGCACCTTGCTGTGCTCAGATCAGGGCTTGGCTCTCAAACAAACACACACACACACACATACACACATGAATGTACACACACATACACACACAAAAAATCAGTGTTTGGCTCTGGAGTTCCAGCTCACTCCCTCTGGCCGGGCTGGGGGGGCCTTGCTGGGGTGTGCATGAATGGGGAAGCCCTGGAGAACAAAGCGGAAAGAAGCCCTGTGTGTGTGTGTGTGTGTGTGTGAGTGTGTGTGTGTGTGTGTGAGAGAGAGAGAGAGTGTATGTGTGTGTGAATGTGCTTCGCAGGCGACCTTTGTGTCCCGTATGAATGCGAGATTCCGTGGGTAGAGGTGCATTCTGGGGTAACTGGGGAAGAGTGTGTTTGTGTATGTGTGTGTGTGTGTGTGTGTGTGTGTGTGTGTGTGTGTGTGTGTGTGTGTGTTGATGAATGAATGTAGTATGTTTTGTAAGTGTGTGTGTGTGTGTGTGTGTGTTTTTGTTTGTGCAATGGTTTAGCTGGCCTAGTTGCCATGGTGACTATGAATGTGAGCCAATACTATGTGTGCAACAGTTTACATGTGGGTGTGTGTTAGACTGTGTGTGGGTCTATTTGTGTGTGACTATGATCATATGGATAGATCTAAGTATGTGTGGACATATGTGTGTGTGTGTGTGTGTGTTTTCTGTGTGTGCAGTTGTCAATAGAGAGAAAGACAAAGTTAGACCGAGAAAGGAAGGCCCACATTTTGTGAAAAATTCTGAATTGAATTGCAAATGACTCTGTTGAATTTGACTTGAGGTAGCAAACAGGAGGTGGATTTTTTTTTTTTATTTAATTAAAGGATGCAAAAGTTAAATACCAGTTTAATTCCTCTACTGATTCCTGAATTGAATGAAAGCTAATTTTAAAATTATGCACAAGCCTGCTGTGCGTGTGTGTGTGTGTGTGTGTGTGTATGTGTTCATGTGTTAAGATGAGGGTGTGAGTAGATCACAGATGCACAGTTCAGGTCTGTATGTCCATCTCCTAACAAAGACTGTGCATATGTGTGTGTGTGTGTGTGTGTGTGTGTGTGTGTGTGTGTGTGTGTTTGTGAGGGTGTGTGTGTGGGTGGGTACACAGTATGTCTCTAGCTATCTCCACTATGCTGTTGTGGAGCACAAGTCTGACTCAGCATTTAAAGAGGCATCTCTCTGTTAAGAGAGCTGCCACTCCCTCTCATAGGACAGATGGACAAACACACACACACACACACACACACATCACCTACATTTTTAATTAGCTGCTGGTGGTGATGTCACCCCCACACACACAAAAACACCCAGCCACCCACACACACAACACAAACTTACACACACACACATGACCACACACACAAACATATGCGCATGCACATACACACACATCTGTCTGTGCAGCTGAGCACCACCCTGCTGTGTGAAAGACACACCCATGCAGTGTCTGTCCCAGAGCAGTGAAAGGTCTGATTGATTGAAGACCAGATTGGTTGTGTGTGTGTGTGTGTGTGTCTGTGTGTGTGCGCACGCACTCTCACACAAATGTGTGACTATGCGCATGTGCGTGGTTAAGCACACAATGCCCCCCCCCCACTCACAGACACCAGAGCAATGCTCTATTATGGCCCAATTTGCGGCTGTATTTGGGCCAAAACCAGAGTGTAATGTTGGGCCCTGGTTACAGTATGACAGAATCCGGCCTGAGCCCTGACTCTTATTCCCAGTGACTCATGTGATCAGCTGTGGCTAGAGACACACAGCAGTTAGCCCATTAGCCACAGAAGAACCGCTCCATTAGTCTAAGTTAACCCTGCCATTAGCCAAGCGCTAGCAGCACAAACCATTACCGCACTGGCATCAGGCAAAAGGGTGCAAAGCGTCACAGGTTCATGTCAGTGTGTGTAAGTGTATGTATGTCTGTCTGAGTGCTTGTGTGTCTGTGCGTGTGTGTTTGTGTGTATATGTTTATGTGTGCATGTGACACTGAGGTGTGTATGCACATGGGTGCATACACATAAGTGTGTGTGTGTGTGTGTGTGTCTGTGTGGTGTGTGTGTGTGTCTGTCTGTCTGTGCATGTGTGGGGCACTCAGCTGAAGTGGTTGTGTCTGGTGTCTAGAATAGCATTCCTCCATCTAGGCCCAGATCCCTAAGGTGTGTGTGTGTGTGTGTGTGTGTGTGTTTGTGCATGCATGGTGTGTTTCTCCTCCAGTCACTTCCTGAGCTGGAACTACAGCTGGGGCTAAGGCTGGTCTGAAGGACTCTCAAAGGTCTGGTTAAAACACTGGTTTGTTTCAGTAGCTCTCGGAGAGACAGGGAGCCGCACGCTACACAGCTAATCTACAGAGGATCAGTGCCACATACACACACACACACACTAGTCAACACTTACTCACACCATCAGACACATCAACTGAATGGAGCTCACTGTGTGTGTGTGTGTGTGTGTGTGTGTGTGTGCATGCATGTGGGTGTGCATATATCACTCTGTATTATTTTACCCTGAGGTTATAAGTATGTCCACATGGCCAGAGAAGATAAATATTAGCATTAGACCCAGGGGTGAGGGGAAAAATAACTGCCCACGTGTGCAATGCCTGAATAGCTCAATGACTACATGAATGAATGGATGGATAAATGGCTATATGAAGTACAGTAGAACGAGGATGAATGAAAGCTGCACAGTATCACATGACTGAATGAATGAATGAATGAACATGATGCAGTAGCCAGGCTGAGCAGCAGCATCTTCAACAGCACATGGGAACACAGGGTGTGGCTCTCTCAGTCTGAAGCTCTTCTCAGCATCACTCTACATGCCTCTCTTTCCCTCTTTTCATCAGCATCACTGGTTTCTCTCCCACTGCCTCTGGTTCTTTCCTTCTCTTTGCATCTCTCTCTCTCTTTGCCTTACTTTTAGTCAACTGTCAACTAACCACTGTCAACCTCTCAACCTCTCTCCTTCTGATTCTCTTCTTATCTCTCTCTCTACCTCTCTTACTCAATTTAATCCTCTCTCCATCTCTCTGTCTATCTCTGTCAATTAGAGGTCTTCAGAAACTAGAGCAAATGAGGGTTTCTTGAGCATGCTCAGTAAGTCCATATCCTTTCGTGCTGAATATCTGTGTGTGTCCAACTATTCACATACAGTGTGTGTACATCTTTGTGTGGGCTGTGTGCGATCACATAGTTTGTGTGTGTCTTCACGTCTACATGTACAGTTTGTGTGTGTGTATGTGTGTGTGTGCATGTGTGTATTTGTGTGCATGTGCATGTGCATGTGCGAGAGAGAGGTAGTGACAGAGACAGAGAACACTCATATGTCTAAAGCAGAGACGCTGAACATCAAGCCTACAGTTGGCTGCACTGTTTGAGATCAGTGATCTATTGGGTGCAGTTTTTGGACATTCAGAAAGTGGGGCGGGCTGATGTGTGTATGTCTGTGTGTGTATGTGTGTGTGTTCGTGTGAGTGTGTGTGACTGGTGTGGGGGGGGGGGCTACACGCTGAAGACTAGATCTCCCCCAACTCCTGCGCTCTGCCAACTCCCACTTCAAAGCGCTCTCTTGTGAGACACAAAAACGAAAGCTTTTTGTGTTTGAGAACGAGGGCATGAATTCACCTATCTACAGTTAAGCAGAAAACATGTTCATTTGTGCGAGTGTGCGAGGCTTGGTAAAAGACATGTGATGAGTTTTCCTTGCAGCTGGCTAAACATGATGTGAGCTGTGCAGCAGCAGCTTCATGCGGTACATGTTCCAACAGCGGCTGGGCGGGACGCAATCTACCCGAGGACACTCTCGAGAAAAGCCGGCTGCGTTGCTAAACAAATAAACAAGAAATCAAATTGTCTCGACAAAAGATGACGGAATTCCAAGTCAGCGAGGCTTTATCCTACAAACGTTCCTAATCAGAGTCGGGACAGAGAAATGAGGAAGGAAACCGGACTCGCTGTTCCCCTCCAGGTCGCTTTTTTCCATTATCCTTTACGACTCTTTATTCGCCATGATCACGGCGTCTCTGATTATTTTGTGGGAAAATGCTGTGCTAACAACACAAACACACATTAGCAGGGGCTGGGAACAGGCCGTTATCCTAAAACAGCTTTAAAAACAAAACCGCGAACCACTCTAACCCAAGTGGGCATCGTAAAAAAAATCCCAAAGACGGCATTGCAACGGATGGGCGGATGCTGGAAACCCATTGCATTTGCTCCACCAGTTGGCGAGCGTCGATAACCAACCAGCCCTTGTAACAAAAGAACGTCGCTGTTGCGCCTCTTACATTAGCTTGAGCGGACAATGTCCACATGCTTCACCGGCGTTATTACTGAGGACATTAATAGTGTATTTTATGGCAGCCTAGGCTAACATGTATAAGCTGCTAATGATAATTAAAAAACAATACAGGCTACAGCAGGTTAGATATTCACAAGCTTAAACGGGAGCACTGACAATGGAGAAAGAAAGCACAGTTGAAGTAGCATAGAGGGAAAGGAATCCAAGTGACATCACATCACATCTCAGTAAAAATGTATTTCTGTCTCTGCCCTGCATGAAGTCATTTTGGAACACCCTTGCCCATATACAAGTCATGGTCTGCGTTAAAAAAAACGTCCCCAAGCCGATGCAAACAGGTTTCCCCCCCTGTTAAGAACAACTTGTCATTTCAGCACAAAAAACCGCTATCATATTTATGCCTGGCAATCAAAGAGCGTTTTCCATTTGTTTCCAAAACATAAGACGGAACATAATCGTGTTGACTCACGGTTATGCGGGGAATGTTCTTCTTGCCCTGATAGCCAGACATCTTCGCCGCTGTGTGTGTGTGCAATTACTGCCTTCACGGACCGCTATCAGTGAAAAGAGATGCGCAGGCTTATATAAAGGTCTGAGGCCGGATGAGGACTGTGACAAGCTAAAAGAATAGCACAGCTATGGAACGGAATAGAACAGAGTGGCGTGAAAAAGAAGAGGCTCTAACTCAAAACAGTTCGGGAAGTAGCCGGACGTCTCCAGTCTCCTCTCGGCTGTCTCTCCTGTCTTTCTCTCTCTCCACCAATGCACCAAGTCCGCCCAGACAATCTCAGAGACTGAAGAGAAAGATTTTTTTTTCTGAGCGGAGTCAGCGTGCATGCGCAGGGACCCGCCCTACTCCAAGCTGCCCCTCCCCGTGTCCACTTCTCCAGTTCAGGACAGAAAACGGGGAACGTTTCCAATGACCCGTTTCCAAAAAGGCAAACTACCACCCTGAAACAACGTGCCGACGATTCAAAGATTCGTTTTCAGCACACATTTGGGACCATGAACACAATTCAATGAACAACGTCAGTTTTAAAGGAGTACTCAACAATTATAATCACATGATGGATGGCAAAGGTATCCCATCCACGCTATCTTGGCTAAAACAGGTAGACTGGTTTACAGTAAAACACACTTGGAATAGAAATTAATTGTTAAATACAAATGGATCACCAGGCCATGATGACATTATCCACAGATCAAGCACCATGCCATTCTGTTCATCTGTCAGTAACCTCTACTTGTACTCTCATACTGCAGCACATCATGTCCTGGTATTGATCCGATCCGGATCTATTAGCGAAGTATAGCAGGAAAGGGAATTATTGCATTGGCTTTCAATCACTACAGCAGAAGGCAGGAGCATTGCTCTCTTCCCATACTTGTGAATTTGTGTGTGACCATGTATGTGTGTGTGTGATCATGTATGTGTGTGTGTGTGTGTGTGTGTATAAATGTACAGAGCTTTCTGAGCTTAGAGGAAATGTGTGGCACCACCTCCATTTGGACAGGAAAGAGCTATGGACTAACCTTAGGGTGTTGCCCACTCACTCAGGCTGTGTGTCTGTGTGTATGCGTGTGTGTGTGTGTGTGTGTGTGTGTGTGTGTGTGTGTGTGTGTGTGTGTGTGTGAGAGAGAGAGTGAGTGAGTGAGAGAGAGAGAGAGAGAGAGTGACAGATAGTATCATTCCATCTGAGAAAAATTATCACTGATCTAAGAAACTCAATACCACTTATAACCCTTACATATATATGGGCCTATGTTTTTGAATGTTTAATAAGTATCATCTGATAATCTTGCTAATATTTGCTGATGTTTTACCCATCAAATATAGCAACATTCTCTCAGTAATAAGATTGTCAATTAATAAACCAGCCACAGCTTTTTGACAATAAGTCTGATGAACAGCTATACACACACACATCTAGAGGATGCATCAAGAGTTTGCTAGTCACCTTCCAAGTGTGTGAATGACTGGCATTCTATGGTATCAGGAGAATGACCTACAAACTCAGCTGCACTAATTGCAGTGCCCTAGTTTATGTAATATACTGTGGATGGTAAAGTGTTCACAGGGCTTAATTGGTCATTATTGTTATATATTCAGACACAGATGACAAGACTGAGCTACCCAAAACAACAGCAAGCCTATGTAAAGAATACAACACTATACAAATGTAAATATATATGAAACCAAATGCTTGATTTCAGCAACAAAATGAAAAAAATGTAGCATGTTTACAAAACATTTGCATTCAACGCTGTATACAATTAAAAAACTGTTTGAGTCAGGCAATAAAACGGACAGATTAATAATGCATGAATACCAAAAACACAGTGACCTTTGCATTAGTCTTCATCCAATAGCTCTTATTGCATAGACTGTAAAAGACACCAGACAAATCCTTCCCCATCCATAATGCAATGGCATAAGGCAGGATGTAGGCCTATGGCAGTCACTGACCAGTGCAGAAACACTGGTGATTACGCTACGTGTGGGGGGAGGTGTTGGTGTGTGCCTAATGGGTTAGGCTGTTATGTGTGTCTGTTTGTGCTTTTATGCATATTTCTGCCCAGCAGGAGAGGGTGTCCAGGGTCAATTAAAGGTCTATTAGGATGGTGGTGGAGTCGAGTAGTCTCTCTCTCGCTTCTCTCCACCCTACTGTCCCATCTCTATACTAATGGATCCACCAGCCTGGGTGGAGGAGGATAGATGGATGAGCTGTCACACAACACTAACATGCTCTTGTCAGGCATGGGTGGGACTGACTGCCTTGTAAATGCAGACATACTGAATCTTTATCCTTAACTGGTGCATATGCATGGGTGTGTACTGGACATTTGATAGATAGATAGATAGATAGATAGATAGATAGATAGATAGATAGATAGATAGATAGATAGATAGACTTTTCAGTGCTCCTAATGAAGGAACACACAGATCATGAATAAAAGGAAATTAAAAACGTCTGTTGAATTGACAGTGGCTATTTCATTTAGTACTTGCCTTGTCGTTGATGTTTTGCAGCGCTTCCTTGCCGGTGCTGTGACGGATCTCTACTTTGGGTCGAGAGATGTCTCCTTGCTTCTCAATCACCCGGCCACCGGGCTGGGCTGCTCTGCCGCTCGTGGACAGGGCATCGAAATCCAAGGTTTTGTTGTCGCTCGAGCCCTCTACGGGGCAGAACATGCCACAGAATTTCTGTCGTGGCTTGGGGCTTCCCGAGCCCATGTTCTTGAAGAAAGCGGGTACATCCTCGGTACTAGCGGCCATTGTTGGGGGAGACAAGAGACGCTGTTCTGTGTTGTTCTTGGGGAGAAACGGCGCTGGTCGCGAAAGATGCAAGTCAGAGCCACCACCGCCTTTCCGGTGAATGCAGGTGGTCCTTCTCTCAAGGCTTGAGCATCAATATGCGTCTCTGCTCCTCTGGGCTGAAACGCACATAAACATTTGCACTTCAACCACGGCTGATACTGCGGTAATTTAGGTGCTACCCCACTCATAGGATAGCTTTGCTAATCTTTACACATAACATAATTAATGACAGACCATGGTTTCAGTGGTAGGAGTTACGGGCAGCATCATCACAAAGCCGCTCAATCAAGAAGTCAAACTATCTGTTGCATACAATTATTGGCAACAATACATGCAAGCTGATCGAAACACGACAAAATACATAAATGATCGCAACAGCACTTTCTTACAGAAGAGTAGATCGTTTACATTTATGATGATATTTATGATGGGTCTAGGCTACACTTGTGTTAAATCTAGCGTGCATAACTAGCTGAGACAGGAGGAGGAGGTGTAGGCTACCGTAGAAGCGACTCCCACTCAGGCGCGACCGGTGGCTTTCTCCGGAAGTGCAGCAGTTAGAGGATGTCAGAAAATGACACGGACACCCCTGAACTCTCCTGTTCGTTTCTCGGATCACTTACCAATTCATCCGATCGGCAAAATACGCCCAGAGAATGACGTCTTTAAAGGATGAATAAGCACACGACCAGCCAAATAACAACAAGAAAAAGCCTTAGTTAAAAGTTTACGATCACCAGATACTGTGTGTTTTCTAGATGATAACAGTCGAGTGGGTTTTAAACATCGCTTGTTTTTATTATTGTAGTGATTGGAAGTTGTATCAGCTTTTGAACCAGACGGTCCGCACACCTTTGGTTGTTTGCTGCGTCACGGCTGACAACTGGCGAAGGGCGCTGTCCCTTCAGCACCATACTGCTGTGATCCCAAAGAGCGACACGTCGCGGGAGGAGCACGTCTCGGATCTGGCGTTAGTAGCAGAACCGGTGCCATAGTAGAAGGAAAGCTTCTGTGTTTAGTTTACATTATTACAATATAGCTATATTCAGAAAAATGTTGTTGCAGAGGTTCAAGCGCTAAACTAGGCAACGCTCTCTCCGCCACTTCACCAAGCACGTTAAGCGCAAATAGTTATTTTCCATGTGGTCTTCCTGCTTTATTTACGAGAAACAAACATAATAGGCTAGTTTTAATTTGTTACGGAGACGTCTGTGGAATGTTGCACCGTTGCATAACTTCCATACACACATTGCCCAGTAGAGCACACTTTTTCGGACACGCACACACACACACTGTCTCTGCTCCGCTGCCAGGCCTGACAGCAGTGGCAGCACAAACCAGACCCCGGATCCCAAACACAAGGGCGTTTTGTTCTCCTCTCCAAAAGCTTTGCCATAATTGCCAGAGCTAAGGGCCAGTTTCCATAACAACGCAAGAGACGAGCGACCAGTCTGGCATCCTCTCCCCCGGAGACAAGCGTGAGGGGCGGGAGGCGGAGAGCAAGGGGTGGATGGGGTATAACGGAGGGCGGGGTCATAGAGCAGAGCGAAGTTTCAGACACAAAAGACCCCCAACCACCACCACCGCCCACACTCTTTTTCATCAGTCATCACCTAGTTTCTTTCCTTCACACAGATACATTTAGGCTATGTTCACAGAACCTAACTGAGCACAGTTATTCTGCACCGCTCTAACCTCTATACGCTCACGGTGAATTTCTGTTTCTCATGCTAGCCAAGGCAACAGAGTCATTCAGTTTCCAAATGGGCTGACTTCCCAAATCAGTAGAGCTCAAGCCACTGTGTGAGAAGTCTGTACTGTAAGGTAACCATATGCACCTCCTAACCAGACGCAGACACACACACACACACACACACACACACACACACACACACACACACACACACACACACACACACACTACCTCTCTCACTCTCTCTCTCTCACACACAGACACACACACACACACACATACAAACACACACACACAAATAACAAAACTCAAAGAAGCATATCCCCTGACTCCTCCTTCTAAGACGTTACCATGGATTACAGGGTGGCAGCCAGGGAGAGATATATAGAGATTGCAAGCGTGTGTGTGTGTGTTTATTTATGATTTTGTGCAGTGCACTGTCAGTGTGTTAACTCCTCCTGCCTGATTAGTTTGTTTGCTCTTTGCTGGCCGCTTCCTCCTCTTGTGTCACTTTCTGACAGGCAAATGTTTTCCAGAGGACTCTCTGGGTTTGTATCCCCGGTGACGCTAACGTCAGGGCGCGGCTAATTGCGTGGAAGAATGCTGGCTATAAGCAAGTGTAATCAATCACACAGGGTCAAACAACTCTCTCTCTCTCTCTCTCTCTCTCTCTTAGAGGGGCTATAAAAATTAGCTCTGCTCAAAAAGATCAGCAGATAAACTACAATGAGGAAACTTGACCCTGAATTCATTTGAAGCTGTTACTCAAGTCCTCTCAGATACCACCATACTAGCCAGTTATACTACTAGTTAATTCCTAACCCCTCTCAGAGGCCCCATTACCCAAACTCTAAAGACCCCATTTCTTCAGTTCAGACATCCCAAATACAGACCCCGTTACTCCATAGTCTCTGACTAGCCTGGTGTGTATGAGCAGTTTCTCAATCTCAGATTGAACAACGTTTGGCTATCTTCCTGTCATCTCCCACTTCCAGCATTTCCTGGAAATATCAGTTTTATTTTCTTTAGAGATCATGGTTTTGTCTTGGTCCACTTTATTACTGATGTGTACTTGTTGCTGTTTTGAGTTGCTGTGTGTGCGTCTGTGTGTTTGTGTGTCAGTGAGTGAGAGAGAGACCCTCCCTGGTAGTGTGATGATAACAAAGTCTGACAGATAGCCCGGAGGTAGGGCAGTGTGCCGATTCCCGACTAGGAACATGTATGAATGATGTGATGTAATGAGTATAGGAATACATAATAATGATCCAAACCAAACTAAGTCAACATCAAATGGCATTCATTTTGCAATGTAGACTAGGGACTGGCTGTGCACTTTTTGTCAGTTGAGCCTTAATGTTTTTGGGCACGCCTTAAATTCCAAGTCTTGGCCACCAGAGGGCGCCTGGTAGATAAGGTGCAGGGTAGCAGGGCAGGGCCTCCAGCACGCAGAGAGCGCAGAGCAGGGAGGATGAGGAGGGGAGGGGGGAGGGGAGAGGAAATGTGGAATGTGTGGTTGACTATGGGAACCACATAATGAGATAACAGAATCAAACTGCTACTGCAAGAACTGAGTTCTTGTGGCTGTTTGATGGGACACACTGGGAATGTAGGCTACTTTGTGTCTGTGATACCCGTGTGAATACAGAAGACAAGTGGAATTCAGCAATATGACATTAAAATGACATTCCGGTTAGGGAAGGAGGGGATATACTATGAAGCAACGATACTGGCTAACCTGGGGTGTCTTTCCCAACACCAGTTACATGTAGCGAAGTGCTAACACAGTAACTAAGTTAGCAACGCATGTGGTTGCACTGCAGTTGCCTAATTGCCAAGTTGCTAATTGGTTATGGTGTTGGGACGTCAGGAGTAGCTGCTGATCTCAAAACAACATTTCACTTCAGAAACAACAGATGCTTAGTGCTCTGTTCTCTGACACACACAAACACACACACACACACACACACACACACACACACAGTGTGGTGTTCTTTAAGAGATCAATGGTTGCTCCCCTAAGTTACCAGGGTTAACTAGTAGTCTGGTCAAGAAACATAAACACTCACACACAGAAACACAAACACATGGTGGTGGCCCCTAGAGGGGGGCTCTTCCTGACAGTGACTGATGACCTGTGGGTCAAAGGTGACATTAGTGGGAGTCCTGAAATGAAAACATGCTCTGCCAAACACACACTCCTATTGATAATAAACACAAAACACACAGGCACAGGAGAACGTGACTGACCTAAATAAACCTAGGTGCTCCAGCGAAAGAGACAGTGGGTATACTGAGCCAGTATTCGCCAGGTCTACACACCACTTTGACTGAATCACATAGCACTGAACCTATAGAACCTATAGATCATGGCATCTGTGCTGTCAAGCTCCAGAGAAATTCTCAGAACTGTAGGGGTGACTTGTGAAGGTTCCCTAACACTGTCACAGGACACTTACACAATATGGATATGACATGAGTATTTACATATTTTGTACAATATGTTTTATGGAACCTCTACAGCAGAACACAGCAAATCCTCAAATTGCATATACTGGTAATCAGTTACATCATACAAGTGTCTGCCATTTTATTTGCTTGTTATGGATGTGACAAAAGTCTACTTTCTGTGTAATTGCTCCAGCACAGTTCATCCACTACAAAGTGTATAACAATAAATGTAAAATCGCAGTCACAATATTGTAATGTAATCTGTAATGTACAATGACTATACAATAATATTGAGAGTGCATTTGCAGACAAACATAAAGCTAACTTTTCCACACCTGTATGCCCGCGCACGTACACACACACACACACACCTACATGCATGTACACACAAACCATTGCCCCCATAATCAGCTCAGGCTGCTGACCAGAGAACAGTGCTGTGAATTCCACCAGGCGAAATCACTCTGGGAATAGCGCATGCACGCACACACCCCCCTCTCATTTTGGCCCTGGGTACTAGATGTGTCTCTGCACCCGCTTTGCTCCAGAAATAGACTCTTAGTGGAACGTCAACAAGCGCTGTTGCGTGAACTATCACCGGGGGAATGTTGGCGGCTGGAATGTGTGTTGGATTCTGGCCGGGTGCATGTGTGTGTGTGGCGGGTTCTAGAACGTGCCAGAGCTGTGTGAGAGCCAGCCCCAGTGCTTACTGGCCAGCGCAGGCTCAGGCGCGGCAGCATGACTTGCATAATTGCAGCCGTCCGCCAGTGAGCGCAGGGGAGAGACTGTGTGCTACTGCTGCTGCTGAATCAGAATACACACACACACACACACACACACACACACAAAACACACACACACAGGCTGCATTCTGTTCACACACAGTTGCAAGAAGGACCAGTCACACACACTTACACACACACTCACACACATGCTGCATCACACACACACACTCATTATGCACATACGAATAAAGGCACATACACGCACACACAGGCTGCATAGCAGTCCAGTCACACCCACACAGGTTCCAATGCAGTTAAGTCACACACACACACATACACACAGGCTGCAAATCAGTCCGGTCACCCACACACACACAGGTTCAACGGAAGTCGAGTCACACACACATACACACCGTCTCTCTCACACACACACTATATGTGCTGACAAAGCGATTCTGGGGTTTGGCGAAAGCCTTCATTATGCAAGCTTCCAGTTGTTGACTCTGCAGTAGGGTGGAGCGCAGTGTGTGAGACGGGCAGAGGATGAACACAGCTTCAGGCTCAGGGATCCCAGAAAGCAGGTCACTGTGTTCACTTGGGTTAAACTCACACACATACACACACACACACACACACTCCTGGCCACGCAGTGGCATATGACGTCATGGAACATCATTGACGAGCTGAGAACTACTGCTGGAACTGCCAAACACAAATACACACACACAGACATACAGAGCTGCAAGGCAGTCAGTCCACACACAGTTATAAACACACACACACACACTGGCTGCTGTTTGACCTGACAAGAACTGGACTAACCCTGAGTTAACTTTCAGTGAGCCAAAGTTCCATTGCCTTCATAATGGACTACAGGCTGTGGGGAAGCGAAGATTAAGAGGCAACAGCACACACACATGGATCTCTATATTCCCCCTCAAACAAGAGGGACTGGTGTTGTTTTTCGTAGGCTATCCTATGGTAGCCTTGGTGCATAGGTTTACATGTCACGCTATTACAGAGAGAACAAATAGGATAGTGGAAATGGAAAATTAAACACAGAGGCCGAATATATTAGGAGTTTGTTCTTAAATTTTTATTGTTAAAATCCGTTTAATTGTCCAATCAGGGATGGAAAAAAAATTAAATAAAAAACAAGTTCTATATATATTTTACTTTAACAAATCCTGTAACCATGACTGTCTTTACCCTCTGGGCACGCTGCTTGGTGAAACATGCCCCCCCCAGTTCTAATTTCTTTCCAGTTGCAGTTACTTCTAAAAACACACACGCACACACACACACCTCTGTTGGTTTCATCTTCTCTCAGTCCTGTGTCTCTGTGCGGTTCTGAGTAGCTTCTGAGTCTCCGAATACGAGAGAAATAAACAAACACGCAACAAAACAAAACAAAAAAACAAAACAAAACAACAATACTCCAAGCATTTAACACAAAACACACAAAAGAAAATGCTGTTTTTACATTTATTTTTCGGCAGCCATGACAACCCAATCCTGACTTTGTGGCACCAACTCCTCGTTACACCCCCTTATAGTCATGCACTATGAGACATTATATAGTCAGGCATATGACCCCAGCTCCTTATCCACTATGATACACTATGATAGGTATATAAGCCCTCCATGTCTGCACTGTGAGTCACTCTGAGAAGCTGCATGGCTTTACTGAACAGGCACATGGGTCATAAGAATGCTATGTAAGTTTTCTGCAGGTGAGCCAATGAAGATGAGGGAAAAGAAACAATCTGAAACTCAGATAAACTAAAGCTAAGCTGGATGTTCTGTCCTCTGATGTGGCAAACAACTCAAGCAAGATGTTGTCTGCATCCAAAAAAAAAAAAAGTTTTCTTCACTGAGACCAACTCAAGCTAAATGTTTTCTGCGCAGAGACCAACTCAAGCCAGGTAGATTTCAAAATGGTTGTCATCAGAAGCCAAGCTCTAGTCTCATGTTTCATAAGAAACAGCTTTGAGAGATCATGAAGAGGAGGTGGAGGGCTACTATGTTATGTAAGCATGTCCTAGTGTGAAAACTGCTCAGATTGCCCCATTAAGGTCTATTCATGCCAATCAGAACTAAGGGAGGAGAGAGGACTGAATGATATGCTTTTCATTTACAGCAGGAGTACCACCCAGACTAGGGCATGATGGGAGTATGGCCTAGAAACCAAAGATGGGAGGAGGGGGAGTAGGTGGGAAGTGATCCTTACACTCAAAGAGAGAAAAAAGCAAAAACAAAAAAACTGCTCTGAGCTAAAACGTAGAAAGCAATGAGTACGGTGGTCTAGCTCCATATCTACACAAACAGAGGGCGCAAGAACTCTCCAAGCTCTCCAGAAGATCAGGATCTACGTAGCAGCCCTGGTTTAAGGGGTCAGTCTGAGTCTGTGCGCTTCTCATCTGGCCTTGATCGCACCTGTCCGCCTGCCTGATCTGACCTGACCTTACCTGACATGATATGACAAAGAAACAGAAAGACAAGCGTAGGTGAATGCCAACCTCAAACCATCTGCTCCTGTGTGCCCCGACAGCACATGTCTGCCACATTTGACCCACACATGGTCATGCCAGCTTGGCAATGCCGCTTCCATGTCAACACGGGTCGGGGGAGGTACTGTTCCCATCATACATTTCTCTTTTGTAAAAGATAAAAGGGAGATTAGCAAAAAGGTACTTATAAATAGTCTGTAGCGTGAGTTTTTTCTTCTTTTTGTGTGTGTGTGTGCGTGTGTGTATGTGTATGCGTGTGTAGACTCAGGACCAACCTGGTCTCTATTTTTCTTTTCTTCAGGCTTGCCTGAGCCACTGGATCCTCTAAAATGGTACACACATACAAGCTCTCCAAATGTCACTGCCCTGAATTAAAACACACACTCAAAACAAGCTCTCCAATATTCACTGTGCCTTAACTCAACAAAAAAACCTAGATTTGAACTGAAACTTAAAGTAACATGCACTTAAAGTCATCTGGAGCAAAAAGGCATGTTCACATTTCCAGATTTTTGAGTTCCCATTCAGGATACAGGAGTAAGTATGTGTGAAAGAATGTCTTCCGTGTGTGTGTGTGTGTGTGTGTGTGTGTGTGTGTGTGTGAGTCTGTGTGCGTGTGTGAGCATGTCTTGAGCTTGTGTCTTTCCTCAGGAGCTGACTGGACTGGACTGGACTGGACCGGACCGGACACAACATCTTCCACAAAGTCACGGCGAGAAACTCGAGCTACTGCTTACAAATATTTGGCTTTCCATGTTGTCCGTCCTTCTCTCTGGATATCCTTCCGTCTCTGTCTCAATCAGACGACCAGCCAGGAGAAAAATAAATCACTCAAATGTAGGAAAAAAATGCTGTTGATGATGCTAGGGCCTCCTCTTCTCCAAAAAGGCATGGCACTTCAGCGACCAGGACATGTACGGCTGGGGGCCGCCAAGAAGAGGGGGAAGAATAAACAGGGTAGAGGAGGAGAGGCGGGTGATGGTGAGGGAGAGTAGAGGGCAAAAATGAATGTGTGTGTGTGTGTGTGTGTGTGTGTCCGTGTATGGAGGTGGGGAGTGGTGCAAGGCAGAGAGAGGGAGAGCTTTCCTTCATACAAACGGCAACATCGGACTCCTCTCTCCCCGTGTCCCCACTGGGCTCTTTAGGTCTGCGCACACACACACACACACACACACTGCAACATTTGACTCCCTCTCCCCAAATCCACCCCCTTCCATGGCCTCTATGGGCGGAGCCCCAGGCACTTAGACAGCTGTCAATCAAAAGGAACTGGCAGGAGGCGTGGTCAGCCTCTTCCCAATGTACACCCTGGAAAGGAGAGAGTGAGAGAGAGAGAGAGATAGAGAGAGACCAGAGAGAACAAAAGACAGTGAGGAGAAAGAGTGGGTAGGAGAGAGAACATGACAAAGAGAAAGAGAATAGGAGGAAAGAGTGAGGAAGAGTGAATGAAAGAGAGGAATAAAGAGGAAAAAACATCAGTCATGATGGCAATAACAAGAGTATGTGTCTACATGAAAAGTGTATTCCATGCATATGTGCACGAGTGTACGTGTGTGTTTATGTGTGTGTGTTTGTGTGTGTGTGTGTGTGTGTGTAAGCCTGTCTGTGAGTATGAGTTTGCATGTGAGCGCTTGATCTAGAGGGCAAGATGGTGTACAGGAAGGTAGCAGTCATAGATGACCATGACCGACTGTGTGAATTTACGCCGCGAGTCACTGACAGACTCAATAGTACAGTGAGGGTGGGTCAAACACGCTGTGTAAGAGTGTGTGAGAATGTGTGTGTGTGTGTGTGTGTGTGTCCGTACCCCAGTCCGAGGGCCAGTATGTGTGAGATGAGCAGTGAAGGGATGAACACTTTGAGGAATTCAGCGGAGAAGATCCCTCCCTTCTTCATCACGCCAGTCTTCCTCATGCTCAACGTCAGCGAGCGGCGCGGGTGACGGAAGTGGAACTCTCTGAAAAAGAGCGCGCACACACGCGCACACAAAATTACATACAATGGTCATCATTCAAATCATTATTCAGTCTCATCTATTCCATC
>PYXC01001974.1:3535000-3552500 GCA_015244755.2 Tenualosa ilisha | reverse complement strand
TGACAGTCCTGTGTGAGATGTCTGTGCATGAGAAGCATGAGTATGCCCCACTGATGTTCATCCCTCCTCTGTGCTATTTCCTACATGCTGAGTGGGCAAGACCTGTCAGTCAGAATGTGCAGTGAGGCCACTCCTGGCCACAAGGGCCCTCTGATCCAGGCTCTACGTGAGCCTCCGCAGGAACACACTCCAAGACGTTGGGGGAGGGGCCAGAGCAAATTACTCCCACACCAGTACACACACACACACACACACACACACACACACGGAGCAGCCTCCAAGCTCATTAACCTCATTCTCTCCCATACTAACGTCTGCAGTCATCACACACACACACATACACACACGCTGTCATCAACTGTGATGTGTATCTCTTGTCATGTGACACAAAAGAACACAAAGTTAGCATCCTTGGATGTTATCTCTGGGCAAAGCGAGTTAGCCTAGATGTTTTTCTTTCCCACATAGAATAGAACCTAAGTCAGAAAAGTCAATTCATCTTGCAGTCTTACTTTTGATTTATTATCATTATTATTATTATTATTATTATTATCATTATTATTATTATTATTTTGCAAATTTCATACCAATGGCAGTTCAAAGTGCTTTATAAAAATCAACAGTGGACATCAAAAAAAGAAAAGGCCTGCATCAGCAAACAATCTAACATTTGTACTGTGATTCTTTATTTACTCTTTAACTCGGCTAAAGGGTCATTCATACCAACAATCAGTAAAAAGATAAAGTAATTACAACAATATTAGCGTCCACACTGACCAACGATATCATGTTGATGATATAACAATGACATAACGATGTCATATAAATGTCAATAAACGTCTAAAATTCAACGACTGTTTCGGTCGTTATATAGTCCTTGGTGTGGACCCTGTCATTCATATTAACTAGAGTGATAGTTAAAAGCTGTGAAAGTCATAATTATCATTGTCTGAAAGAGGGAACAACTTTCACTCACATACACACACACACACACAGGATGGCATGACACACATTCACAGACTACACAGACAGACACAGTGAGATTTCCTTCTCTCACTTACATGCCATGGAGGCATATCCAGACAGAGAGCCTGTGAAATGGTGTGTGTGTGTGTGAGTTCGGATGATCAGATGCACACACACAGTCCACACACACACACACACACAATCAAAAAAAAAAAACAACCACCAGAATTGGGAGGAACACTCCAGCAATCCATGACTAAAGGTCACACCACAGCATCACACACACACACACACACACCATCATAAACTGAATGATATGCATAGTATAATCAAGATGATGGTTTCTTATGATCACACAAGCAAACTCGTGAGATCGTGTGTGATCTTGATGAGGGTTGCATGCTGCTAGTGTGTATGTAAGTGTGATTTGTGGTCAGGAGAGATCGTGCCTGTGTGATGTCTGAGTGTGTGTTGGGTGGCTGCCTGTGAAGCAGGTATGTGTGGGGGAGAGGGTGTGTGTGTGTGAGACAGCCTTTGAGGTATGTCTTCAGATATGGTATTTGTGTGTGTGCAGGAAAATGTGCATGTGGGTGCCTATGAATCAAGTGTGTGTATATGTGTGTGTGTTTTGTTTGCTTTGTTGAGAGTGTGTATGTGTATGGAGACAAAGAGAATCCAGAGAGACAGAGCACATGACTTCCTCTGGCTCAGTAAACAGAGCAGTCATGTGACCCCGCCTCGGGCGCGTGCGCGTGCACACACACTCTCACTCACACACACTGCTGAGGTATGAGCCTGTAGTCATAACTCACTTGGACAGCACACATGCTCTTTTGCTCACCTCTTCCTCTGTATCCTACATTCAGGCAATACTCTCTCTTACATACACACACACACACACCCTCACACAAACCCTGGTCTTAGCTTCACTCTCTAGACAGTTCAGTGAGTTGTCCATCCTCCTGTCTACAACACTGTGTTGGCCCCGGTTCCAACGTAAACAAACAAAGTTGCCATGACGCCACCCTGGCTAAATGTTCTAGCAGCTGGGACCTGGTGGCTGGCCATCCAGGTAATAAAGCTGAGAGATCTATTGAAATAACAACAGCTTTAACATGGCACACCCTAGCTGGTTGGCTGGCTGTCATTTTTACCCAGCTCGCTTTAATGGGCTTTACTCGGGGATTAGCACACATACTCTCCTCAACAACACCTCTCTGGTGTACATGTCCTCATTCACACTGCAGTACTGCCAGGCAATCTGTAAACAAAATGGGCTCATCGTATATAAATTCATTTTAGGTCGGTAGGATCACGTAACATTGAACAAAACATACGCCTTTTAGCTCCTTATTGTTCAATTTCTCATCATTTGGATTTGATACATTTTCAGAAAAAAAACACTTGGTGAGAGAGTTTAAAAAAAACAAAACAAAAAAAATTGGCGTCATACTCCTCAATTTCCACCCCTCCCTCTCAGCTGTTTCCTAAAAAAACGTTCCTGCCTTCTCTCACGTCCGAAACGTTCTCCTTTGCTGCGTCCAGAAATAGAGGGGCTACCGAGGACTTGGGGGCAGCTCTGACGCTGTCCCCGTGGGTCACATCTCTCCAAACAAACGTCCACTCAGTACCGGCGCCTGAACATCTAGCAGCTTTCAACTGTGACTGCCTGAATGTGTGTATGTTTTGTGCTCTACGGCACGTTTAAGTCGGACAGTTTTTTAGTGCTGGGACTAACAAAATGTGTTAATATGCAGCCCGACCAGCCTTAATAAACACAAAGGCAGAAACTCAAGGAAGATGACAAGGAAAGCGATAATTGACAGTCAGCTGACTTTTTTGTCCATATTTTGCTTTAATGGACAACTGTCAGTTGTTGAGATGTTATTCAGCAGGCTACAGTTTCAAACCAAGCAGATCAATATTGTTGACTCGTTCTTGCAGACACAAAGAAGCCTTAAGACCTTTTTTTTATAGAGATGCAAACGTTAAAATAAGTACCCCAAGACCTTTCTCTGGATAGGACAAGTGTGTCTATCTGGAGACTTGGTCGGACATGTCATGCGAGGACGTTTTCCCATGATGATCCAATGACTGTTAATGTCTGAGGCAATCTAGGGCAACAGCCACAACAGAGTGTTTGTCTCCGAAACAAAGCTACTTTATAAATGCACAGCGGGATTCACTGGCCTGTCACACGACTTCACACCACGCGATCAATTCGTAGCATTACTTTTTTGCTTTAATACAGCCCAGATTTTTTGTTTAGTACTGAAAGTATTACACGATCATTTGCACACATCTGATTAATCTCCATATTAGAGTTGAGTTTCATCTCCTCTTGTTGACATCAATTTCAGCCCGCCTACTGCGATTCTTCTTGTTAACCCGATAGGCCCCTCAAACCATCAATCATTACAGTACCCTACGCCTCAAACTACGTTTCAACCACGTCTGTAGAAAACCTCTCAACGTTCATTGGTCGAAATGGCTGTCGCTTTTAAAAAACAAACGCTCTTCAGTTCTTTAGTCCCACCCCTGAGGCTTCTCCATATCTAAACGGAGGAAATTTAGTCAATCGAACTGAATTTGGTCCACTGTTACAATAGAAAATACAAACGTTAAAGTGTTCAAAAGCATCTAAACAGTTGACCAAGTCGATCACAAACCACGTCGTCCAAATGACAACTTTATTAAAACAGGACATCGAGTTAAACTTACCATTTAGTGAAGGGTCCCCGTTGTTACCTGCTGGAGCAGCAGCGTCGGACATCGTGTCTCTGTGTAGGGTGGCTTGCATAAGACTGTCAGTTCAACACGCGCACACTGGCAGCACTCATCGGACGTGCGCGCAATCGCGTAGCGATGATTGACCCCCTCTCGCCTGGACTTTGCGGGTAGAAATAAGGGCCGAGACTACAGCTGCGTTGGCTGATCTTGGGACTGTGGAGGAGACCAAAGATCTTCCTGCAGTGCAATGATTACGTCAGCAGAGGCAGTGCTGTGATAACAAAGACCCCGCGTTACGCAACGGAGCACAGTTCCTGCACCGACTCTCTCACGCCAATCATAACACTCAGACCTCAGAAGCATTCCAGACAGAAATAAACATTTCTACAATTAAGCCTATAAGTCTGGGATGTGAAACATCAACTTTATGGTAGGGTCAGGGAGCATTATATAAAACTAAAAAATGTGGTAGGCTGTACTGGTATGATTAATTACAACATGTGTAGTTATCTAAAACAAACTAGCAAATCTATCACCCCAACTCCACTCGTTGACATCTGTCCACACTCCCCCATCTGACCTACAAACAGAGATCAGGATGATCCGGTGGTGGTGGGGTTTTGAGCCTCTAGGGCTAAAGGAGGGCGGTGGCTGGGCATTAGGGTTCTGCGAAGTATTCTAGGTTAAAAGTGACCCAAAAATCAAAACTGGGAGTGAGTTCCACATCTTCCAAAGGCTTTCTGACTTTCTTGCTAATATGAATGAATCCCAAAAGGGGGGGTCCTGGAATACCCCTCAGGCTAAGGACGAGCACATTCTCTGCCTCAGGTGTTAAGTTCACCCAACTCCCTTCCACCTCCCTCTCCAGCTGACCAATAAACCTAGGCCGGTAGGGCAGTAAACGGCAAAACCGGGTAGCGGTAGTGGTAAACCTGATAGGAAACAAAGTGAGCAGGCTACTTGGAATAGAACCCACTTAAGTGAGGGAAGTAAGTTACATAGGTCTTCTTTGAGTATGGTAGATGGACAACACCTGTTCATTTGTTGTGCAGTTTTTAAAAAATGTGTTTGTCAAATCACTCAAAAATGTGTTGTGTTTGTCAAGTTACTCAAGAAGACTAAGAGGTTACTGATAACTCCTTTAAAAATCTTACTTACTTTACCACTCACTTGATATACAATATACAATACAATATTTACTATTTAGCATTAGGTAGACCGACTACTATTACCACTACTACTAACATGACATCCTGTGAAACCATGTCAGACATAACATAGCCAATCACAGAAAAAGCAAACTTTGGCTTTTGGTTAAGCCCTTTGACTGCAGACCTATGGAGAGACTATTACATTACTTCAGCGTAGTTACATTAGTATAACATTGATACAGTTGTAGAAATAGTAATGCCTCAAGCTACTAGTTATTTATTACTGGATAATGTCATTTACCAACACTGTTGCTGAGACAGCCAGTTTTTTGTTGTCGTTGTTGTTGTTAACTGGCTTCTGGCAAGTACATACCTTGCACCTTGAAAACCCACTAATCTTGCTTCATAATAGGTCTATACTCTTCAGTCCTCGTGGGGCAATGGTCTGAGTATCCCATGACCAAGGCTTGAATTCAGGAGAACTACTTGTCTGGTAGCATGCCAAAACTGTCTGTAGCATGCCAAAACCAAATAACATGGGGGGGTGGGGGGGGTTGTTTATAATAAAAAGTTTCCTAAAGGGGGAAAAAATAAACGAAGAGACAACGCAGGTTTTAATGTTTGTTCCATTTATAAATACCATTTTTTTGTTTGTTTTTTCCTTATCATCATAATCTCTATCTATGTGCTTCTTTCCTGACTTGCATTTTCTCTGAAACTAGAGAAAAAGAAAGAAAAAAAATAACATCCAGAATGGGGAGAAGGAGGTTGGGTTACAGTAAGTCACATACGGCAGCAAGGACTTCCTGGATAAGACCATCAGAGAGGGGGAGAAGGGGGGGTTACAGTAAGTCACATATGGTGGTGAGGACCTCCTGGATCAGACCATCAAGGTGGGAGATGGGTGGGTGGGCTGCTTCTGTGGGCCGCCCCTCTTCATTGTTCGGGTGACCAAGTCCACAGCCTGAAAATCTGGTACCGAGTCCAGTTCACTCTGAGTTAGGGACGGTCACCATTTTGCCCCATGATCTCTCTCACACTCACTCACTCACACACACACACACACACTTCTGTGGGTGTGACGTGGGCCTATGACTTTCAATCTTGGGAGTAGCATGTACAAAAGTCCACGCTGGTTTCACACCAGTTTGTCTAGTAGACATGCCAGCAGAGATCTCCCTCCCAGCATCTTTTTTGTATGTGTGTGTGTGAGTGTGTTTATCTGTGTGAATATGTGCATCTCAATACAGGGGACATTTCAGAGGGGTTTGACAATTAATTGGACAGAATTATAAAAGGATCAAGGAAAAAAAATCATGGGGCAATGTTTGCAACAGAACATCCAACTTGAAACAAATTGGCAGCTGGACAAATTCAACACAAGAAAATGGCAAAATGGCACAAACGGTAAGGGAAGGGAGGGAGGGTTTGTTGTGGGCAGCACGGCGGGAGCTCATGTTGACTGTGAGGAGTCGTCTGTGTTTCAGTCACAGCGTAAAATCGCTGAAATAAAAACACAGAGACCAAACCAGACCAAAAGCAGAGATCTGGACCAGATGGTGGGGTCGGGCCACCTGAACCAGCCCAGGGAGCTGCAAGGGGTATGAGAAGGGAAAGTTATGGGGAGGAAAGGTTATTTAAGGGGCTAAGATGGCAAAATGGGCTGATGCTGGGGTTTGGTATCTCACCAGGTGCAGGGTGGATGTTTGGGTGAGTCGGTAGGTAATGTAGCAGGAGTGTAGCTGGATATTGAGTATGAGGCTACCAATGGGTTCTTTCTTAGATATGTATGCGAGGATGGTAGGCGTATGAGAGTACAGATGGGCGGATGAATGGGGGTAGGTGGGTGGATTAGGGGGCAGGTGAGTGGGTAAGGGGGTACAGACTTGAGGTTGGCACATCACCACCACCACCACCTCCACCAGAGTGAAGTGGGTGTGTCTGTGTCGTGCCACATGCCACTGAGCCCTCAAACGGGCCCAACGGACACGGGTATGAACCGGGCACACTCTGGCGCCAAGCGAACACGTCATCAAAATGTTGCCAGTTTGTCTCGCCCAGAGGGGTTTACGTCACGATGGTTATGCAATCGATGGCTGGCGATGGTCAACAGCAGTTTCTTTCTTTCTTTTTTTTCCTTTTGCAATTCATTTTTCCCTCAAATATTCTGTCTCGTTGTAAAGAAGGTTTTTGACAGCGTTGGATGGAGATCTGCCCCTTCGACGACGACAACAATGACGACGATGGGTGATCGAATGACTTTCTTTTTCTTTTTCTTTTTTTTTGACGATAGTGGACGAACAAACGGCGGTGCGCAAATTAGTTCACTTTCTCCTGGAAGATGTAGAGGTTGTTGGTGGTAGCCACGGCGATGATGTTCTCCTGTGGGTGCCAGGCGGTGTGCAGGATCTTCTTGTTGAAGTCCAGGCTGTCCACGCTGATCTCGTCCTTCTTGCGTTTGCCACCGGCACACACGCGGCGCGGCTTCAGCACCTGCCGCGGCTTGCTGCACTCGCGAGAGGCCTCCAGGGTTACGTCGTGGCGCTGCGTGCGATCCAGCATGCGGAAGAAGTTGTTGTAAGAGCCCGTCATCACCACGCTGGGAAAGATAGTGAGAGAAAAAGAAAAAAAGAAAAGGAAAAATAAAAAAGGAAGAAAAATGAGAGAAAGAAAGGAGAGAGAGAGAGAGAGGGGAGGGAGGTGGAAAGAATATTATTGTCTCGCCGTCTTGACATTGTGACTGTGCTACAAACTACTGGTTTTAGTCTAGGCTGGACTGTGCACAATCAGTCAACACCATACAGGCTACACCTTTCAGCACTAGCATCTGTAACATCAGTAAAAATGGACCTGCAGTGTACATGGACTAGGAAGTCAGGACATCCAGACTGCGAAGAAGAGAATCTCTAACCTGCTGCTAATTTTGCTGCGGGTTCAGGCTTGAACTAACATACACGGTGGGCCACTAGAAACAGTAGGATAAATCAAGGGAATGCCACATTGTCACAAGGTGACATTGTCAACTTCGGATAAAGACTTGCCAGCAAGAACCTCACTCTTCTGTTTAAGGAAATTTGTAAACAGAGAATGTTAGAAGCCTCTAAGAAAGGGCTAACTACTGGTCAGGCAGCAAATGCAAGAAAAGCTAAGCTAAGAAAAGCTAGCTAAGCTAACCTTTTAATTAATTAAAAGAAAGGAGTCACCATTTTCAGCCTTGATTCTGCCCTGGAGGACTATAGTACCAAGCCCAACAGAGGTCATTTACCCCCACAATGCACACAAATGCACCAATCATTTCCTCCCAAGCACAACACTATGAGCAGGCAGGAGCCCCACCCTAGAGATGGTGTGCATAAAAACAGCTTTCATGCTTGCCTGTGCGTGGCTCTATGTGTGTGCGTGCGTGCGTGAGTGAGCTGAGTATGCATGTGTGAGTGTGAGTGTGTGTGCTTGCGCGTCAAGGGCTGGTGTAACAGCTACACAGTGCTGCCCAGTGATAAACGCAGGCTGCCAGTGATAACACCCAGTGTCCAGCCCCACCCGTGCCACCCACATCACGGCCAATAGACTCCCATTCACTCCAATGCCAACACAGCAATGTAGAAAATCTCCCCCACCAAACGCATAATCCAATACTACTATAGCCACAGAAAAACGTACCCACCTAATCTAATGCCCCTATCCACCTTATTCTTCCCCACCTATTTTAATAACCCCCCCCTTTCACTTTGTGTTGGAACTTGTGGATGCTTCATCCAGATATTCAAAGCCAAGCCATGTCTCTGAAGATGGGTGTTGTGTAGTAGGTTTCCCCTCAACAAAATGAAAAGAGCAGACGTAAGGCTTTTTCAGGGATTTTTTTGTTTTTTCAGGCAGTGCTCATTTCCCCAGACTGCACAAATGATACTACTCATGACTCTCTACTACTATGACGCTGCTTCCAGTGATAAACTTCCAACCCAAACACACACACACACACTCAGACAGAAGACCTCCTTCACTTGGATTCAACTTAGATCTCATTCTATTCTATTGTTCCCATCCACCCCCATAGTAGCATTTCATTCGTAACAAAGAATTCCTGACTGTTACTACAGAACACTTACAGAACACTGATGCCTACTGCACTCTATACAAAATCAACATACACGCACGCACACACACACACACACACACAAAGCTGAAATCACACTCCATTTCTAGCATCAGTGGAGAAATCATCAATCTGTCAGTAACACACACACCGACCCAAATACTTAGCATGGGGTCCCAGAGTGTTAGCGTCAACATAAATACTAGGCCAACTCAGCTTTGACTAAGCAGTGCAGTTAGGACTCTATTCTACATTCATATCCTGTAAGCGGAGCGGTGCACAGGTGTGGTGGCAAAGGACAGTGCACTAATAAATGAATTCCCTGTTTGCAGGTAAGCTTTTTAAGGTGAACCCCGAGATTAGCACAGTCTGCCAAGCAATTCAGTGAATGAAAATAAACTCAGTTGAGTGACTGTAATGAAGTAAAAAAAACATACCGGCAGCATAGTTGTACGTGTGTGTGTGTGTGTGTGTGTGTGTGTTGTGTGTGTCTGCTCACCTGTCGTTCCCATTCCAGCAGCACTCAAACTTATCAAAGATGCAGTCGTTCTCGTACAGTGAGCACAGCTTACTCCTCAAGTACTCGTGTACCTAAGGATCAAACACAACATTACAGACTCAACACTGTGTGTGTGTGTGTGTGTGTGTGTGTGGCATTTCTGTTCTAAAGGAACTACATTATAAAAGCCATCACTGACATCAAACACTTGGGAATGCACAAAGAGGTAAAAGGTTGCAGAACATAGCAGAATTGAGCAAAAATATTCCTGAAATTTCCTGGAAACCAAAAAAAAGCCCCCTTGATTTCACTCGTGACTGAACATCTGTGAATACCATCATAACAAAAACACACTGCTTACTACATAGCTCCCCGTAGTGGCTGTCAGGGGAAATAACATTCAACGTCACTGAACTATGTGAACTCTCCACACACACACACACACACACACACACCTGATAAGTCTCCACTGGCCGGTTTTCCATGTTGAGGTCCCAGATCTTAACGGACAGGTAGTCCCGGGTCATCATGTAGCGGCCACTGTGGCTGAACTTAACATCCGAGATGGAGGAGATGATCTCGGAGAAGAAGGACCGGTTACTGGGGTCTTCAGGCTCCTCAAATACTGCAGGGAGACAATCAATTCAAATAAGCTTCAAACCATTCAAAATGCCATTTGGAAAAAGGTCACAGTCGACAAAACACACTGGCACACTGTTTAGAAGCAAAAATATGATAGAAATAAAAAAGAATTACAAAACTTAATAGAACATTGCAAATTGTTTAAAAACACACATGGCAAAGTATTTTAGCCATATTGATCCTTCAACACCAACACAAAATGGTGTCAACACACTGATGTGCACCATACCCTGCACTAATGTTTTTATAAGAGTCAAGTACATGCGTCTTCACTCTCTTCTCCACTGCCCTGTCCCAGTGCAACCCGTGTCACCCCGGCTCAGACCTGCTCTCGCTTGGATTCACATCGAACTCACATGACCTTGCACTGAGACGTGAGTGCTCTCCATTCAAGTGAGCCAAAACCACTTGTTCTCATCTTAAGGCATTGGGATGCTTTGTTGATTTGACAAAATAAAAGGGGTGCGTTTCCCAAAACCATAGTTGCTAACTAACTTAGCATCTTTGTTGGTTGCAATGTAATTGCCCATTGGCAATCAAAACATTGTCTACAGAAGTTGCCCTCTCATTTAGGGATATGTTACTGCACTCATTCTCACCTAGCTCTATTTCACACTGCCTGCTTGGGCAGCAAGAATTCAATTAACTGCCAACTATTTGGGTAATCTGGTATAATTATATCTTAAACTTGGACATTTACTTAATGCTTTATGACATTAACATTTTACATAATTTCATAGAGGATTAAATATTCCAAAGCCAAGTTTTGCTTAATCCTTTGACATTAAAAGAAATTTCTGTGGAATGTAGACAAAACAAGTCATTTGAGGACATCATTTGGGGGAAATTTAGGAAACTATGATCTACATTTTTTTTCTCCACCATTTTCCAGCATCCTATCATAAAAACAACTAATAGAGAACCAATAATTAACCTAAAAGTAATGCAAGTACAGATAATTGTTAGTTGAAGCCCTTCTGCCCATGGAGGTTTTAAGAGAACTGGAGTCCTGCCTCCTAACATTTCAACGGGAAATGTCTTGAGTTTCATGGGGCTCATTTCCAGCACCCCATTTCATTCAACCAATTAGGTCCCATGTTACTACTGGAGGTAAGGGCAGCACTAAAGATGTGTCATGGATGGGCATTAGATGTTCTCGCAGGGGGGAAAAAATGTGTATGGATGTGTGTCGTCATCTAGCTCTGCCCAAAACCACAGCCCAAAAGTATTCAGCCCTGCCCAAAAGTGTGTGTGTTAGTTTTAAAAACAGTAGACCAGTAAAGCTAAAGTTCCAAAATCAATATCCAAAAAACTCACTGCCGTTTCCTCCAGTTTAAAAATTAGAGTGTGGATTGGGACAGACAGGGTATCTGCACATTTTTGATTTACAAATTTAATGCCTTTTTTAGACCTTTGATGACATAAACTACCCTGGATGTTAAGGTTAACGAAGCACATTTGCATTTGACGTATAGTGCAATAGCCTACTGCTGTAAACAACGTGCAATGTGTGTGGACCAAATAGCGAACTGGCAGATAACACTAAATGAATGGGGCACAGAAACTCAGTTTCAGCCTATGCCCCATTCAGTTAATGTTAGCTGTTGGTTAGATATTCAGTGTACGGTGTATAAAATTTTCTTTCAATGAACTTAAACAATATAGCTATCGATAGAATCGTTTAAATGGTGACTCCTAGGGAGTTTCTTTTGTAAGTTTAGACTTACAAAAATGGCATATCTGTCAACAGATGCAATGCATCTGACAAAGATGGCATGTAGACATTGTAGGGAGTGTATGTCTGGGACTTTAGGCCACTCACATAATCACATTTTGAGTTTCTTTAATGAAAAACTCTACTTTTGTCTACAAAGGACTGAATGTCAATGCATGATAAAATGCCACGATTGTTAGGCTAAATGTTTAAAAGGCTTGCCATAAGTTACTTCCAAAAGCACTTTCTACCCAACAAATAATGAAACAGGCCTTTTGGTCCTACAGATCACTGCACCACACTCTTCACATCTCCTGTATTCACTATCAGCTGCAGCACATTTTCTCTTCCTCTCAAAATACGTCTTTAGCAGGAAACCAGGAAGTAAACAAGAGCACTCTGTCAGTTGACTACTATTAACTTCTCTTAAGCTATTATGATTCATTTTAAAAACGAATTAAGAATTCCGAAGAACAGGCATACTGCATTTGCCAAGTTAACTCTCACAACTCCCCACCCCAAGCCAGGCAATGGGCTTGTTTCACATGGCTGGCTGGCTGGCTACCTGGGAGGGACATCACTGGCCCTGTGCACAGGTGAGATAGTCCAACTGCCCCAAACTGTACTAGTAGAGCAGGTCCCACAAACACAGTTAGATCACAGGTGAGGTCGTCGAGCAGGCCCAAACCCTGCAGATAAAAATAGGGCAGGTTCTAGTGGCACTACTTCTAAGTTTGGGAGTGGCACTTTTGGGAGTGGTGCCAACGGCTGTCATAGGCAAAAGTCCAAGTCTTTAAATCCCATCGGGCAGAGTGACACCTTTAAGTGTCGAAGGATATCATCATAAAAACAACAGTAAAATAAAATATTGCCCGTCTACCATGTCTATCAGTATCATGTCCATGCTGCAAGTGTGTCCAACACGAGGCCTTCAAAGGATACATCAGATTTCATCAGGCCTATGAAGGATGAAGACGACATAGGAAGAATGTATCTGATCATAAAACCTTTGAAGAATGCATCTAATATCTGGCCTGTCAGGACATGACAGACCAGTAAAGGATGCAACTACATTTATCAAGCCTGTGAAGGATGCGTCCCAGATCAGTCCACTACACAAGGCGTCTGAAATTAGATGCAGGACAGTTCCGTCAACCTGTTGACACCTCAGGCATACGGTATCAGTCACACACTTCCTTCTGCGTGACACAAACACACACACACACCAATCAGGTGCGTCAGTAGAAAGGCAGCCTCAGTCAAAATTAAGGTGACACAACACTGCCCTCTACAGTTCTGGAGCGGCACATTCCTGGTCTACCTCTCAGCAGAACTGCACTGTGGAGTGCAGCAGGCTCTGTTCTGGAACTACAGCCAAGTGTGTGTTCACTGCTCTGAAGCTCTCTGTACAACCCTGTCTCTGTGCCATCCAGCTCACATTCTGTGCATATGCTTGGATTTTCATCGATATGGCCATGTGCTCTGAAGCTGTGTACACTGCTTGTACCTGTTGTTCACTCTATTATTTGAATTGCTGTATGTGCCAGGGTACTGGTTTTAAACTGATGTGGCATTAAAATACAACTACTTCTGCAGATGCCAGCAAGTACTACTACAACTACTACTACCATTACCATGACAACAACAACTACTTCTACTTGTACTAATATTTTCACTACAGCTACAATGACAACAACAGCTATAACTACCATATACTATAACTATAACTACTTAGCCCATATCTCTGCATGTGCCTGCTCTGTGCATTACAGTCATCTCCATGAGACGAGACTGCGCTCCCTGCTCTGTGTAGTGCCATAGTACATGTTCCACAGTCCTTTTTTAGGCTCTGCACTGACTGAGTCAACAGGAAACAGAACAATGGATCCCAAGGTGACCTGAGCACATATGAGAGAGAGAGAGAGAGAGAGAAGCACAGACTAGCGTAGCGCACCGTAGCGAAGCAGCCGGCAGACTGCCCACCCGTGCCCTCCTGCAACCACAGCAGTTACACAGGAGACTCGTTGTGGTCTCACCACAGTGAGGGGGACACAATGAAATCTTTCCACACCCAGAAAAGCTAGAGAGTAAAGTGAGTGGTGAACTTAAATGAGGACACCGCTAGTACACAGATCCCAGGCTAGGATGCAGCCTAGCATGTTGCTGAATATAGCAACGCTTAGTTGTAGTTTGGACACTGGCTAGTATACTCAATAGAGTATGAAAATCAGTATGTTGAATAAAAGTAAATTTACTCAGAAGCACAGAGGACTGCACTGATGAAGCTGGTCTAACCAGCATACTCATCCTGTCATATTTAGAGGGCTGTATGCAATTAACAAAAAATTCTAAATAGTGAGTACTGGCATACTCACATCTGCATTACACTACCACCTCACAACAGCTAGGCGACCAAGTGCAGTGCAGTACTGGAGTGCAGTATTAGGTCCCAAGACTTATGAGTACAGCTGGATTTGGAGTGCACTATGCCCTGAAACTAACTGTGTATAGTCACATCTGGAGTGCACTTCTGAGTATATTCATGTTTAGAGAGCACTATACTCCGAAATCTAGTGAGTATACTCACATTTGTGGGGTAGTATGACTTGATACTAGTGAGCATGCTCATGTTCAGATGCCCTCAAACTAGAGAGTACCCCTACCTTAGAGTGCAGTAGTATGCCCTAAAACTAGTGAGTATACTCACGTTTAGAGTGCTTGTCACAGAGTGCTGAGGCGCGCATGTCACACATGCGGATGGTTCCTTTGCTGCTGCTGTAGACAAAGGTGTTGCACTGGTGGGGGTGGAACTCAGCCGCCGTGATTACCTCTGTCAGTTCCTCCATGTTGGCCGGCTTTATGTCCACAATGTCTTAGAGGTCAAAGGTCAAGGTGTGTCAGTGTCTGGTCAGAGAGCAACATCAAGAGTGATGCACACAAAACCTCCTCAGTGATAAGCCATTCTCTCTTTCAGACATGCACATTCACGCGTGCGAGCACACACACACAAGCGCGTGCGAACACACACACACACACACAGTCTTTCAAGTCAGGTTAGGTTGCACAAACAGCATCTCCACTCAAAAAACAAGACTGCTGCGATGTACAACTCCCCACCAACATGCATCAAACCTTCACTCACTTCCTCCCTCGTGACACGCACACGCACACACACTCACACACAGCCCCCCTTTTCTTCATCACACACAGTCAGGATACTGAAGCTGCGGTCAGTGATCTCTAAGTGCCAAAGGTTGATGCGCAGGTCATCTGCAGACAGGTAGGTCTCGTTGTCGCTGTTGACCGAGATGGAGTTGATGTGATAGGTGTGTGCGTTGGCAAAGATCCTTCGTGGACTAGCCTCCACCATCAGGTCCATGGGCCGGAACACCGGTACCTGAGAGAGACATGGAGGGACAGAGGGGTGTGAGTATGACTGTGTGTGTGTGTGTGTGTGTCTGCCCCAGTGGAGCACTATTTATAGCTCCTGGGGGCTTCTCACTGAAACTTGAAACAGGGGTATGCAAAGCCCCAGTTTGATGGTGTGTGTGTGTGTGTGTGTGTGTGTGTGTGTGTGTGTGTGTGTGTGCGTGCGTGTAGCGAGGGGGACCAACGGGGGAGGACCAGCATGTATCGGTCTAGGCCTGCTTCCTGGCTGCCCACTGGTGCATTACCATAGGCCTTCTAACAAGAGGAGTTGTACATGAGCCCAAGAGTGCCTATAGTAGGGCAAGGGTGTAATGACAGTTTTCCATGACAGCATTCTGGTTAGAGACCTTTTGGGTTTCACCCTATATTGATAGTGGTGTCAGTATTTATCGTTAAGATCATAGACTTGGTCATTAGCAATACAACCACATAGTTTGCTTGTTGAATGACCCCTTTGGTTTCCCCTTACAATAGAAGGTTGATCAAATTCTCCATTTCACAAATTCAAATGCAGTTCGCTGGCGACGGTTGACAGTTGCTCCACCTTGTACCAGGAGTGTCTTAGAATTGTTCATAGTACATACCTGCAACCTTGTTAATTGTGTGTGTGTGTGTGTGTGTGTGTGCTTGAGTGACAGCGAGAGAGAAAGAGAGAGAGAGATTATGTAATGTGCACCTACTTACCTACCACATACCTCTAGCCTGTAGCAGTGTTCTCTACAAGGATTGTGTGGGTATGTGTGCAAACATGTTGAAATGCATGCTTGCATTATAGTGTGTGTGTGTGTGTGTGTTAGGACGGTGGATTTACAAAGTAGTTCTTTGGAATGCATAGAGATGCTATGATTGGACTGACACATATGTAATGCCCTTGCTCTTTCAGCTTGGCTGTTATGTCTGTGTTTGTGGCAGAGAGAGTGTGTGTGTGTGTGTGTTGATTACACTAGTGATTATAGCAGCATCTCTTTAGGATCCGTCCTTCTCCTTTAACATGTGTGTGTTTACCCAAAGAGTCGTGAAGGCACTGGCATCTCTAAAACACCAATCCTACTGCTTTATGGTGTGTGTGTGTGTTTGTTTGTGTTTACCCGTAGTGTTGTGATTGTACTGGCATCTCTGTACCGTCCGTCCTCCTCCTTTAGGTTGTAACCCTCAGGTCTCTTGTCTCTCTCGCTGATCTTCCATAGTTTAATAGTTTTATCTGCACAACAACAGAAACCAAATATCCATCACACACATATTACTACACAACACCACCACACACACGCACTAAACATCTGTTTATATGCGCTCAATACCGGTCGGGACACTTCATCACTACATGCGACTGTGCAGACAAAGACTAGGGCCGCACAGATACACACACGAACACCTGACAACAGCTGAAAACACACATACACAGAGATTCTCTCTCTCCTTCATGCATACACACAGAAACACGCACAGACAGACAGACAGACAGACAGACAGACAGACAGACAGACAGACAGACACACACACACACACCGACCGACAGACACACACACACACACACACACACACACACACACACCGACAGACACACACACACCTGCAAACACGCATGTTCTCTATCCCACACACACGCTACTCTTAGGGGGTCTTAAAATGGGCACATGTGACCTCTTCTCCTCCCTCCCACAGTAACTACACTAAGCACTGGATTCATTCATTCCCCCTGACCAAAGCACCAGAGCAGAGCGGGCACTTGCCGACAAATCAGCTGCCGTAGGGATCATAGGGGGGGCACAGAGAACACAATGTTTGTTTCAGTGTAAACAGTGCCACACTCAACACCACGTTGTGTCCAAAACAAGGAGGAGGAGAGAAGGCTCACTCATTGCTCTTGTTGTTGAAGAATCTTAAGAGCGTCATGAAATTACTTTAAGTGTTTTGGTATGGATCCCTAGTGTGCAACACAAGACTTCTTCTTCTGCAATGGGACTTGTGGGATTCTAACACCTTACTGTGTGTTCACCCCGAGAGCTACTAGAAAGCGGTAAAATCAGAGTCAATCACAGTAATTCACTTTGTATGGACAAAAGCAGCTAAAGTGACTAAAGCGACGAGCAAAACTTGAGCGACTAAAAGAAGTTAAAAACTGATTGAACTTTGTACATTAGCTACGATGCGTTTCGGCTGTAAATGTAATGCCGATGGGCGAGTAATGAGCGATTAACGCGACATGGACGAACACAGAAATTTTAGCAGCGATTTTTATGAGCGCCAGAAGTGATTTTCCAGGTTTAGCAGCTCTT
>PYXC01001974.1:3492500-3532500 GCA_015244755.2 Tenualosa ilisha | reverse complement strand
GTGTGTGTGCGTGTGTGTTTAGAGGCAGGGGGGAAGGGGGAGTGTCAGGGGGAGGTGGCTGAGATTATGTACACGCACAAACCACTGACTACAGAAGCAGCACGCGCACACACACACGGACACACACTCACACACGTTTGCACTATGGCCTTAATTGCTGATAGGCTCAGCAACACAACTAACATCTCACAGACATCATCAGACAGCATCTCTTGCGTCAGATACTGACATCTCCGCTCCTTAAGGAGAAACTGACTCGCATATAACTGCTCTCTGCTCTGAGACACCAGCATCCTCCTTAGCTCTAACACACACACACACACACACACACCTTCATCTCTCCTCTTTTTTTCCCCACACCAATACCTCCTCTTTTCTCACAAACCAACACCTCCCTCACAGACATTCCTTCACTCATTTTAAAACGTTGTTGTGCAACACTGTAGGCATACATGGCCCGACGGCCTGTAAATGCGAATTCTAATATTCTGTGGTGTCTTGACTCATCTATTCTCTACATGTGTGAGCTGCACCTCCACTCTGGCTCAGTCATACCAGTGCCTGATAGGCTGCCAGCTCTGCCTCCTCTATCCTGCCAGCTCAGGTGTGTGTGTGTGTGTGTGTCTGTTTGTTTGTGCGGGGGGTGTGTTTGTTTGTGGGGGGCAGATAGAGAGCGGCCAAATGTCACCCCCATGTTGCTCCATGCGGTGTGGACAGCTGTGCAAGGCATCTACGGAAGAGCCCCCCTGCCCCCGGCACAGCATCCTGACCCCCCTCCATCTTCCTCTCACTGAGTGTCTCCTGCCAACACACGCTCACTGAACAAATCCTCATTTAGGCTACCTGACTGCAATACAACACCATCACAACTTTCCCTTCTTCTCACTTTCACTTCTCAATGCCCCTGAAATACCTATGACCTTTCACAACACCACAATAGTGTACTTTATTTACGATACTGGGCTGAATGAAAGATCAACCTTTTCATATTCCTTCCCTATCAGGCTAACTAGTATAGGCCAATTATATAGAATTCCAAGATTTCATTGGTGGAAAAAAAAAAATCATTCATTAGTCATTTGACAGTGACTTGCCTGATAAAATGCAGGGACATGGACTGTTAGTTACAGAAATTTTAAGAGTTCTGACTCTGCTTTTAATTGGCTGATCTCAAACATGTGACTACACAAGGATATAACGATATTGTCAATCCTTTAGTTAGACTGGACTCTGACCCATGACCCCTGTTAGTGCACGGCAGTGAAACAGTTTGGGTGAATCGAAATTATGAAGTGGTGCACTTGAAATAAGAACGAAGTTACACTTGTGCAACCAGCGTAAAAAGCAAGTTCTTTTGTCTCATGTCCTTTTCGAGAAAGTGTCTGTGACTTTCTGGGAATTGGAATGCAGAGAGTGCACTCACCTTTCAGATTCCATGATCATATGAGGGCAGAACCTTCATGCTGCATATTTGCAGCCAGGTGTGTGATGGTGATGCAATTACATTATAGTCAAAAGGTGTGATCCTACTCACACACTGAGGGTGTGGGGCAAAATATTAGTGTTACTTCTTTTGCAGAAGAGCACCTGGGAGTGTCTGGTGCCAACAGTCCTCTAGTGAAACTGACAAAGAGATTACGTCTATCGGGTTCCACCCATTTTCACTCAGCATATTGCAAAACTCTTCCATAACTTTTTTTATTTTGAAGACCTTTATTGAACTATTCATGAATTTCCAGAGCTTACAAGTGCACAAAATTGCATGTTTCTTCTCAAAAGAATTCATCAAACCATTGAACAAAAATTTACCAAGAATCTTTTCCATTCATTCACTCAATCTCTGGAGTCTTTCCAAGGCCTGTAAAGATGCCAACATTTTCTGAAATTGCCATGTCGGAACCTTGTCTCATCAGCATAGCTCAAGAGAGTGTGTGTGTGTGTGTGTGTGTGCGTGTGTGTGTCTCAGGTTGACAGCAAGGACTAACAGGAATGGCACAAGGAAGGGGGGGGGGGGGTTTCTTGTAAGACTGGTCTACCAAGAGTAAATATGTAGAAAGTGCCATGTGTTCTTGCATAGATTTTCTCTGACATAAAACAGGGAGAGCATATTCTATATCTCAGGGCTAGGATACATAAGACAATACAGTCTAGAATCTTCTGTGTTCTCTATTACTAGTAAGATATGGGGAATGCGGACAAGCGGAGGATACTAGGATTGTGTGTTAGGATGGCAGGAGTGGTGTGTGGTGTGTGGTGTGTGGTGTGAGAGAGGAGATAGAGCGCAGGGGTGGCTTTTAGGAATGCTTACCTTCAGCTACGTCGTCATCAATGGCTCCCTTCACCTGAGAGAAGCACCACTGCACGTCATTGCCCCCGCCTCCGGCTCCTACAAACACAGGACAGGTGAAAACAGGTGTGGTCACTCCCACCATGCAACAGAAGATACCAACACCAGACTTGCACTCCCAAACACACACAAAAACAAACACACACACACACACACAAATCCAACACTGAGCTCACTATCCAAACACAAAGTCAGAAAAATGTGCACAGGAGTAAAGCGCAGCGCTGCAGCGCGGCTTGTACATGCAACTGGCAGCACCGCAGACTGGGAGTCAAGCGCGTTAGCAAGTGATCTGAAAGCTCAGGGCACTAGTTTCATTCACTAACAAAACTCTTAAGGCGTCGGGAGGGAGGTTTACCAATGTACCCACAGTGGAGCTATTGACCAACTGGCTACCACACACACACACCTTGAAGACCATAACTCTGAACAGACTGAAACCAACTAAGAGCCAGTGGATCCAAACACACACATCTTCACTCTCCCCCAAAACACTGCTACCCTCTCCTATGGTTGTGGCATTGTGAGGTTGGTCAAGGTAAGGGATGGCACCAGAGCACTGTGCCCACACCAGAGATAGACAATGGCTGGGTCCCCACATGAATCTCTACGGATCTGAGGAAGGGAATGGGCTAGGTTGTTTCTAAAAAGCATGGGGACTGTCAGCCTCTCTCTCTCACAAATTGCAGGCCTTACCACCATACCTGAGGGTCATAGTTCAACTATTGCTCCTGCAAGGCCAGATTAGACAACCTATCTTAAATTAACTATTTCCCATTCTTACTGGATGGGCCACACACCTTCTTGTCTACGCAAGGTCTCTGCCAACACCAAGCTCTCACAGTTCAAAATTATTTCACAGGGAATGTTAAAGACAAAAACATTAATTGGTTAATAGCCTTATATGCATCTGTTATACTTTATCTTATATTTTTATGATAGGCCATGGCTGCCAAGAAGTTAAGGTGATTGTCAAATACAGCCAGAAAAGGGCTTTAGCTTGGACATGTGATCTCACAGAAAGCTCAATAAACAAGGTCAGACTCATTCACAGTCTGAGGAAAGCGGGTTATGAGAATGAGATTTGTACCAAACTTCCAAGCCGGAAGCTGGGACATCCTAACCACATTTTGAGTCCCCTAAGAAGAGTGACACAAACCTTATCACTGAAATGACAGATCACACAACTAAAGCAGCACATCATGTTACAATTATGGCTACAATATCTCAGCAACCCCTGATTGTTTCATTTCAATATTCTTGGGGTTGGCTGTCACTAGTTACTTTGAGCAGTGAGTGAGGGACTGGTAGTCGCCATCTCCGTCATGAAAAGAAGGATGTCGGTCTCCATGTATCAATCCTCCCACCATTTTTTTTAGTGTCACGACTTCCTGTCGCGCTCAATACCCGTGGGACCTCAGGCAATGTGTCTTGTCCCCGGGGCTCTTCCTAAGCACAATCATATTAATAAATAGTCCCCATAGACACAGTAAGTTGCTTTTTAAGGATCCAGAAGGCAACAAAGAAAAGGAAGGGGTGGTCAGCGCTTGTCGATACCATCAGCTTGGTAAGGAGATATACGAGTTCCCACATCCCCTCGCTAGGAACAGTTAGGAACCTAAACTGACTTAAGTCTCGGATTGCCAGCATAAAACTGCGATGAACAGGATGTAAAAGTTTGACTATCAAACCAGGTTCACGGTCAACCTACGGGATAACATTAATTGACTTGCAAGTTAAATGGACTGCCACAATGCAGGACGTGAATCATATAACGTTACATCCAGCTAACGGTGCTACTAAAATAGCAAACCCATTAACTTTCAGGGAACTAGACTAAGGGTCTAAATAAGATAAAAAGGCCAAAATACAGGTCGTGATATTGCTTTGTCAAAGGTCCAACTCATCATTAAACGTGACACCATTCAGTTGTAGTGGAGAGGAAATGGAATGGTCTTGATATCACTGCGTTAGCGGGCGAGCTAGTTGAAGTAGCCAGTTAGCCGCAGATCTCAAGTGCAACGATCCGAGATCCATGAGTAGTCGATGTGCCCGCAAAGAAATCGTAATTTTGCGACCATATTTGCAATAATTAAAATATAACTTTATTTGCACGGGAAACAAGTTATGCGGCTAATACAACGTTTAGCCCGATTTTCCATTAACGTTACCTGCCATGGCGAGACAGGGAATCTCAGTCTCGATGTCGGACCCCGGTCTTGGTTCTTTTTGCCGGGTGTGGGTTTCCGAGACCTGTTCTTTCTGATGGATGAGCCGGGATCGTGGAGCTGAGCGCTTGGGTTTTCTCTCCAATCTCTCACTCTCTCTTTCCTCTCTGGCTGCCTCTCAAACTCATTTACACTCCCTCCCGGGGCTATCCTCCCACAGTCCTGTCCACATTCAAAATGGCGCAACCCCTCCCTGCAATCACGTCATCACCATTCGACCCTCTCCAAGAGAGGATGGGAGGGTGACCGGAAAATGTGGGCGTACTGCATCGTCTCTTGTCAAACTGTAAAGGCGGTACCTTAGCTATTTCTAATTCTCCCCTCTGCACTCAAGACAACGGAGAATGGTAAGGTGAGGGCGTTCAGTGCGCACCGGTAGCATATCCGAAAGGCTAAAGGAAACAGAAGACTAGTCAATCTCTCCCTGTTTCTCCAGCTGTCTCACTCTAGCAAATGTAACGTTAACCCTTTGGACTGGCTTGGCGTAGGGTATGGAAATATAGAATGTTCATAATATCACACGCGCATGTCACACCATTGGGTTACTTTTTGCTAATATTCTAATGTGTGACCAGCAATACTACATCAGTGCAATTAGCGTACTCCATTGAGATATTAAGCCTACTGTAAAAACCACATAAAGTTTATAGCAGGCAGTGACGACGCAATTTAGTTTCCCAGGCTTTGCTGACATCTAGTGGTGATAAATGCAAATGCAAAACGAGAATTTGTGCCCCTCCCTACCCATGCGGTTTCAGTTTTAAGCACTTTCTGGTAAGTAAGTAAGTAAATAAATAAATAACGTAAAAGGAATGATAGGGAGAACATTAACTGTCTTTCTACAGGTAAAGAGAGAAAGAAAGAGTGGTTTATCACTAAAGGGAGCGGTTAAGTTACAGATAGGCTTACTAGTGCTTGAAAAGTTTTTAACTTCCTTAAAAGGCATTCCATGCAACTTTTTTTACGCATATCTTTAGCCTGGGGTAAATCCAAACCTGGATCAAAACTGCACCATTTTCAGGGGTGTAACCAGCCTGGAAGTTAATCTGAAGCATTAACACACAAAACACAACCTACAAAACACTTTGTAAGTGCAGTAGCAATACACATCCACAATCCTATCTGTGGACAGTAACACAGATCCCTCACTGGTTGTGATTCATAAAGCTCATACTGGATAATCATTTGTGATTGGTCCCTGTGTTTATGCTGATTCGGAAACAAGCTGCAATGGTCTTGTAGCCAGAAGGGCCTGAAGAGCAATTTTCAAATTTGGTGTGTCATACTACACCTGTAGCCAAGCCTGCTTAGTTACTACCAGCTTGGCAAACAAGTTTGCCTAGATGCAATACTGCATCTGTATAAAATGTAGCTTAATACCTCGTACCTCATACCTACCTTAATAGCTCTTCATAAATCACAGCTGGTTCCTATCGTTTAGCTTGTCAAAACAAAAAGCATGAACTGGTCTGTGAAATGCCTGTATCTGACTGTGTTTTTTTTTTTAATTATTATTTTTTGTTTTGCTTTGTCTTGTTTGCATTACCTTGTGGGCAACCTTGATTTTGTGAAAGGCAATATATAATGTAACCTATTCTTATTATTTTTTACAAAATACAAAAGCCTAGTTACTGTAGGGGGAGCTCTTAGCCAAAAAAAGAGTTTGAATCTCAGGTACATTTAAAAGTCCAGCAACTCTTCACACAACCAACAGTGGCAGTGTTTTCAAAATATTGCAGTGGGCTCAAAGTCATATACCTGAAGCCTGATGTAGGCCTATAGGCATTAGAGGGGAATATTGCTGTGTGACCCCTATGTTACACACTAGATGTCGGTTACAGTACTTTAGCTTTAGAAAAAGCCATAGCTCTGTTGTTTGACGTCACCAAATGCTATCAGTAGGAGGAGGAATGAAGAAATTTTGGTAGAACTTAGACAGAATAGAATAGTGTTTACTTAGGAGGTATACTAATAGGTCTGAAGTGAACTGAACTGGGACTTAATACGTTTAATATGAGTACATTAAAAATATACTTACTTTTAAGTATGCTAATAACATACTTGTTGTAGTCATCCTACATATTCAGCTGCATTGTTTTTGGCTAGGATGGGTAGTGTAGAAAGAGAAGTCAAGGAACTTGATCTACAACATACTTTTACATCAGTTGTCAGCTCTCTCCACCGCAGGTATATTATTGTGTCATTCACTCCCACAGGTGTCTGACAAGCCAACCGCAGGGGATCTACTGCAACTGCACTGCGACTTTGCAGCGAGTTGCCAATCCTAACCGGTAGTGTTTCATTTTTTGGATGACTCCAATGACACAATTTCACCATTTTCCCCTTATCTTTCTTCCACAAATAACTGACTTGTAGCAGTGTCTTGGGCAGCAATTTTTATTATTATTCTACACACACACTGACAGCACTAAGACATTCAAAAGGACATAATAGACATTCAGCACCCCAGTGTGATCTTTTAAGTCTGCTTGGCCTGCATTCACCTCTACAACTCCCTGGGACCGTTATGCATTACAGGCTGTCTGACTGACGGCTCAGGGTTCTCACTGCCAAGCTGTGGTAGATGCTGTTTACCAATCGGCTACAGCCGGGCCTGCCTATTAGACACTGTCTTGTGGTCAGCTCAGGATGGCCTGACCGATGCTGTTAGATGTATGCTGTCTCAGCAGCTCTGGATGCGCTGTTCGATACTGTCTTATAATCGTAAGCTCAGGATTCCCTTCTGCAGTTCTACGTTGGATGCCTTTTTCCGGTCGACTCAGGATGGCTTGTCAGAATGGCCCACCGTCTCGTTTCCCTCAGTCAGTCAGTGTGTGATGCTGCTTTACAGACACCTCAGAGGATGGATGCCTTTTGGCTGCCAAACTATGTGAGACACAGTAGATATATACAGACAGGCATACAGCTCAGAATGGCTGTAGTTTTCTGACAGACATTTTATGTAAGCTGCTGCCCTTTGTTGGATAGCATTATGCTCTAGTTATTGATCTAAAAGCATATTGCCTTATAGTCTTATTGTCAGGTCCAAATGTGCTGCTCTGTCATTCTATGTTAGATGCTGACCTATCATGTTGCAGACCCGATAACTAACGCTAACTGAATGGGGCTATATAAGCTCACTTTCAGTTTTGTTTCCTGTAGCCCCATCCAGTTAGCGTTCAGGTTTGCTATTTGGTCTAGGTGGTACCAAATTCTCTCATTCCTCCATCCTACCAACAGTGCTTGAGTGAGCTCAAACAAAAAGATTATGGTTGGAAGTGCTATACATTGTAGCTACAGTATGTCAGATCTGAACATGTGTTGTTATTCTGTAGTCAGGACTGAATGTGCTCTAACATTCTGCATAAGATGCTACCTTATTCACAGCTGAAAATGACCTTGCTGACCCACACACTGAGTCTTCCCTATGGCACTCTGCAAGCCCAGTCAAGCATGTCAACTTGGGCAGCTTAATCTAGGAGCTGTTTTTCTGGTGTCACCCCCGCATATTACCTTATGAAACACTTCTCCCTCTGACACATTCTAAACCCCTAGTCTGGCACATTGCCTCCCTCCCTCTCTCTCTCTCTCTCTGTCTGTCTGTCCGTCCGTCTCTCTCTCAGAACACAAAAAATAAGAGGAACAACACTTGTCTGGTACAGCAAGGAACCACATTTGGTTTCTTCCGTACATGAACTCATTCCTTTGAGCGAGACTGTTTGTCTCTCCGCTACCTGGCTGGCATCTCCATGGCAACTCGCTTTTAATGGAATAAACACAGTCTGTGCTGCTGCTCTGAGTGAGCAGCCTTCGCCTCTTGTTCGTCTCAATGCCAAAATGAAAATACTCTTAAATTGGTTTGCTTACAGGATGGGCTTTCTACAGACACAGCAGACAGACTAAAGACTATCTCTCTCTTAAAAAAAAAAACAATTTAGAAACAATTATCTCCTCGAGTAAGTACTGTTAGGCATGCATTCATGTTTATTTTTTTGTATATGCATGTTTAGAAAGATTAGATTAGACTAGATTAGGAAAGAAAGAAAGGAAGACATTCCCACTTTCCTTTTTGAAATACAGATGGAGGATTCCTTGACAAAAGAAAGGTTTGACAGACACATTGACAAGGATGTATTTCAGTGATCGTAATAATATTGAAAAGAGTGTTATTTCTAACCTTGTTGATGACTACATTTCTCATGCATTTTGCTCCATTTCCTATTCAAACTCTTTTTATGCAGCGGCCTAAGTGAGGGATATAAGTAAGTAACGTTCTGTGGGGGGGGGGTCATTATCGTGAAATAACTCCCGACAGAGTGTGCAAACGGAGGATTCTTGAATATCTCTGAGGGGAGTTATTCCACGATAATGACCGCCTTGCAGAGTGTTATCCTGTTTAGTACACAGCTACCTATTGAAGATCTAAATAACATGACAAAAAGCACTGTTTATCACTGCTTTCATAGTAACTTTAATGATTTAGAAAGCTTCCACGAGAAAAAAAAATAGTCTGTTAACTTGCAGATCATCTGATTAGTAATGGCAACATTCTGTTTCACATTCTGTTATGTGAAAAAAAAAACAGAACAGGGAAGTCCTATTGAAGTGAATGGAGCATTCTATAGCATTATAAAGAGCTGTGTCGGAAAGCCTTTTAATATTAGTGTTTGTGTGTATGCTTTTCCTTAGTTTTTGCATCTTTCTATGTTTTCGTACTTCGCCACTTAAGCCTACCTTGAGCAACTTTACTGGACCTAAGGACTCTGCTGCAGTGATTTCAAGGATTCTCAGCTTCTCCAATTATAGATGCAGAACATTCTGGCTACAGAGTGCACATATTTATTCAAAGCAGACCTATTCATATGATTGTGCATCTTCAAGGACATGGCCCATATTCCTTGAGAAAAAATTGGTGGTGGTGGTGAAGGTAGAGTCAGAGATGGGAGACGGGGTGTAGAGAGGCAAGGACAGAGAAAGAGAGAGAATGGGGTAGTCAGGGACTGAAGGAAGTGTTTTTGAGAGGAAACAAGAGATGGAAACAGAGGGGGAGTAGAGTCAGGGACAGAGACAGAGTGAGAAAGGGGATGGGAGGGAGAGATGGGAGCAGCATTTGTAGTGCGATAGAGGAAACGTGAGTAATTGTGTAGCAGGTTGACCTGTGACCTCTTCTCTAGTTCTCCAGGTGAGCGTGTGTGTGTGTGTGTGTGTGCGTGTGCGTGTGCGTGTGCATGCATTATGGCTGCTGACTACTTAGGTTTACAGAAAACACACACGTCCTGGCATAATCACAGGAATATGCACGCTTGCACGCACACACACACACACACACACACACACACACACATACATACATACATACATTTATACATGTTCCTGTCTGAGGCAAAATCACAGTCATATGTACAAACACATTTACTCATGCAAATTTCACACACAAGCACATATGTCACAGAAAAAAAAAAGTGTAGACTGAGGTCTACCAGTTGCACTGAAACCCAACTGGTGGTGACCAAAATATCAGCTGATTCTGTGTAGTGAAGAGCCATCCAGAAAGCCATTATGTTTTATGTGTTTAACTCTTAGATACATTTGATACGACTCCCCTTTCTCTTGTGATCCACTTAGGAATGGAAAAACCGCCACTACAACATATACTCTGGGGCACTCTGGCGGCGTTTGATAAATGTTCTTCTGTGGCAGCAGCATCACTCTGCTGATTATTTGAGCCTGCGGCACTGCTGTTACTGCTGCTGCTATTTGCTGCTGGTTTAGGGGAAGAGTATGTGCACTGCTTAGAGTGACCTGCAGAGGGAGCTCCTGCTCCATAGAGCACCAGTGCAGGAAGGCCATTGCAGCTCTGAGAGGGGAGAGGGGAGAGGGAAGAGGTGGGTGGGGGGTGGAAGGAGAAGGAGAAGCAGCAGAAGGAGGGAAGAGGAGAGGAGTTGAAAGAAGAAAGGATAGGAAACGAGATGAAGAAGAGAGATGAGGAAAAGAGAGAATAAGGGAGGAGAGGAGAGCAGGAGGGGGTGAGAGAAGAGAAGAAAGGAAGAGAGGAAGAGAAGAGAAACAGGGCTGAAAGGACAAGAGAAGAGAAAAAGGGAAGGAGAGGGGAGGAGAGGTGAGTGAGAGCCAGGCTTAAGATGGCACTATTGCCCAAACGCAGCCAGCAGAGCTCTCAGCTCATTAGGGCCATCACAGAGTTTACAAACAAGGGTGAGGAAGGGCCATGTCCGCAGGCTGGTGGGGAATTAGGGGGGCTTGTGGAGAGATGGAGAGAGAGAGAGAGAGAGATAGTGGGAAGAAAGAGATGAAATGAGGAGAGAAGAAGGGAGTGGGTGGAGGAGGAGAGGAGAGAAGGATTCTGAAGAGAGGGAAAAGGGGAGGAGATGAAAAAGGTGATGATGAGGAGAGGAGGGGTATGAAGAGGAGAGGGCAGGAAAGAGGAAGAATAGAGGAAAGGAGATGAGAAGGGAAGAAGAAAGAGTAGGAGAAGAGAGAAAGGGAGATGGAAACAGGAAAAAGGGAATGAGGAGGCGAGGAGAGGAAAGAGGAATAAGGATGAGAGGGAATGAGAAGAGAGAGAATAAAGAGAGGAGGGGAAAAGGGCTGAGGAAAGGGGAGGAGAGAAGGGGAAAGACAGGATGTACGGGAGAGGAAAGACAGAATGAAGAGCTGAGGAAAAGGGATGAGGAGGAAAGGAGAGGAAAGAGAGGATGAAGGAGAGGAGGAAAGTAGAAGTGGAGGAGAGGAAAGGAAAGAGAGGATGCAGAGGAAAGAGGGGATGAAGAGGAGAGGAGAGGAAAGAGGTCAGTGTAGGAACAGATGGGCAGTCCTCTGGAGGCTGCTCACAGGTCTGCAGAGCCCTCAGTGGCATCTGGGGGGCAGTTTAATTCTGACACACTACACCACCCTCTCACCCTCTCACATGCCAGGCACGCAAGCTGTTCATACACACACACACACACACACACACACTTTTGCAGGTACGCACACATAGTCATACACACACACACACAGGAGTAATTAAACCATTTTTAGCATGGCTCAGAACCAGCAGCTCCACCAGAACATCTCCCTCCCATCACAGACACACATACACACACACACACACATACACACATATATAGATACAGACCAGAAAATATCTGCCAGAATGGCTATGGTTACCTGCAAACTGCACTTAATCACACACACACACACACACACAGCAGATACATTTTCAACATGCATAACACACTGTATCAAGACTCATTCTCGCCAACACATACAGAAGGAAACCCACTCACACACACACACACTGTAGTCTTAACTCATGTTTTCGAACACACTCACATACACACCACACAAACACACACCAGCAAAGGCCTGCACACACTCATGGTGGTCCATAATTCAGTCTCTCCAGCACACACATACAATTACTGTAGTCCATAACTCACTCTCACCAACACACACACACACACACACACAGAGGACCATAACTCCTCTGTGGATCGTAACCATCGTCCCCTTGTGCTCCCTGAACCACCCCCCTCCGCCTACACACACAGACACACACACACACACACACCGTTGCCTTTCCATTCCTCCTTTCAATCTCTCTCTCTCTCTTCTACATCTCTCTATCAATCATTCCCCAGCCTCATTTTTTTCTTTCATTCTTTCTCTCTCTCTTCTACATCTCTCTATCCATCTCTCCAGTCATTTTACTCAGTATTCATTTACAGGTTCTTTCACTTCCCATTGGCCATTTTAAACTCTGGCCAAGTACATTTTTACTGAGGCACAAAAGACTCAAGCACCCTGTTAAACTCAGCACATACACACACACACACACACATGCACGCACACACGCATGCAAGTGTGCATATACACATATGCACGTGTGTATACACACACACACAAATGCAGACAGACAGACTCACACACAAACACAAATGAAACAAAATGAGGATTACTGGACTGTGTGGGTGTGTGCCTACAGCCTAGTAGAACATGAGGCAAATAAAGATGTGAAGAAAGATGAGAGTGGAAGAGGAGAAATAGGGTGATGGAGAGGGAGAGAGAAAGGAAGGGAAGAAAATAGAGGGATAGAAAGAGATGGAGGGAATGGAGAGAGGGACAGAGAACGAGGGGAAAAGAGAAGAAAGTATTTATTCTTCTGGCATGAAACGCCCTGTTCTCTCTTTTTCTCTCTTTCTCAGACTGAGCTGCTGACACCCTATTGGCATCAACAATTCACACACACATACAGCACACACACACACATAGCACACACACACACATAGAGCCTTTTCCCCCTTCACAGCAGAGTGGTTGGCAGTGGAAATGTCATTACGTTAAGTCACAATTAACCAAACGACCCTGTAATTGTGTCATTTTTCAGTCCGTTTATGTCCGCTGGCGATGGGCTAATTTGATCAAGTCGCCCGCCCCTGTGGATCGGCCACGGGAAGATATGGTAATGACACAGAATGAAGTGCACAAAGACATCCTTGCATATATGTGTCTACCAGACACATACACACGCACAAACACACACACAGACACACACATCAGACCTCCGATTTACAGACACGTATTCACACAAACACACACTACCAGACACACACAAACACAGATGCACATGCAGACTGCACAAAAAAACACACACACACACACACACACACACATTCAAACAGCTACATTTGGTCCCTGTGAGAGGCCTGTGATCATTTCCTGTTGAAGTGAGCCATCCCAGATGTCGACTGCAGGAGGTGAGTGAGTGAGTGACATGTCGCTTTGGTGGGGTCTTGTGAAGAGGGACTCACATAGACAGTAGCTTGCAGGCAGGCAGACATCATTTATGGAGCTACTCCTGCTGAACTGAGCTAAACTATGGGTCTCCATTTTAAGGGTGTGTGTGTGCGTGCGTGTGTGTGTATGTGTGTGTGTGTGAGGCTTACGCTGCTGTCTTTTCTTTCTAATAAGACAGTGTAGTGGGAAAGAGAAAGAGGTGCACGCGTGTGTGTGTGTACTGTGTGTATGTGTGTGTGTTTGCACATGAGTGTAAGGGCTTGTATGTGTGTGTGAGATATGGACTCTTCTGGGGACCCTACACTGAATCCGGCCCTCATACTCTCAGCCACAGGAAGGAAGGAATTTTAAAAGGCTTCATTAATTTTCATTAAGCAGTGTTGGCGGGGGCCATTACACAGGTCTAACACTAATCACTTCCCCAGGGCCCTCACCTGTTTACTGGGCCCGTCGAGAGGTTAACCCTCAACAACACACCCCAGGTGTACCGACACAGTACACACACACACATATATATATATAAATAGACACACACACTTAGATGCCCACATGCAAAGGTATACAACAACAGCACCTATGAAAGCACACGCACAGACACACACATATAGGCAAATGCACACACAGTCATACACACACACCGAGTGAGCACACACAGAGGCACCTACACACACATGCAAACTACACGTTATGACGCGTTACAGAAAAGAGCAAGCTTGTCTTGTAGGCTTATGTTTAACCATATCTGCCTAGACTCACGTCAGGGAGCAGAACCCAGCGCAGCACAGTACAGAATAGATCAGTATCAGCAGGGCACATGTTTCTCTGCTTGACAGCCGCTATCTCTTCATGGCTCCCGATACGGCCGTGCAGCTCACCTGAAAGGGCACACACACACACACACACACACACACACACAACACACACATGCACACACAGGAGATAGAGGACTGATATGGATTGATGCGTGTAATGCTCATCTCGGAGACGGCGTCTATCTACGGGCAGGAGCTGACAGTGGCAGAGGTGCGAGACTGAAGTCATACGAGGTAGGAATGCACCTGAAGTGTGGATGCAGACGTGGATGTGACGCACACTGGGGCTTGATTTGAGTGATTGAGCTAATAAGGCTTGTTGAGTTTACACTTGATGTCCTCTTCTAATGCTGTCATGTTGATGTGATCATCAGAGGCTGTCATGTGCTGTGTGTGTGTGTGTGTGTGTGTGCATATGTTGTATTGTCTGTGTCACCTGTTCCGTCACTTACAATTTCATTAAGCTTATATGTGTATGCGCATGTTAAGATGTCAGAGGTGACGTGAAGCCTGACGCACACCCACACCCACACCACACCCACACACACTTGAACACGCATACCTGCATACGGAGTGACAAACACACACACAAAGATCAATCTTGGTGGAGCTAGCCGTTTGGTGTTCCCTGGTGAGTCTGCTAGTCTTCCGCTTTCCCCTTCGTCTGTTTGAAGCTCTACTCTAAGGGGACTTCAGAACACTGCTAACCGCATCACTTTTTCCCCCCACATCACCTGTGACAGCAGCTTCCTTCCTGAAGCTACTGGAGGTTGTGTGTATGTGTGTGTGTGTGTGTGTTTAAGAGAGAGAGAGTACTATTTACAGTTATCGTGTCAGCTTGTTTACAATAGCACCTGTGAAAGCAGCTTCCTTCCTGAATTGCTTCTGGTGTGTGTGTGTGTGTGTGTACACTAGTTACTGTTAGCATGTCAGCTCATCCCCAACATTACCAGTGACAGCTTTTTTTCCCTTAAGCTCCAGCAGACGGCATCAGTCGGGGAGAAGATCAGAGAGAAGGGAGGAACTCCAGCCTTTGTGTCCCTGGTCTCTTCAAGCAGCACCAGCAGCAGTAGCAGCAGAGCCCCAACAGACTGGCTAGAGTGGAGAGGCTGTGGAAAGCTGTGGAAGGCTGGGAACAGAGCCAAAAGTGTTGTCTGTGTGTCTGGGTCTTCAGCAAAGCAGTTGAGCCAATATCTAGCCTGGTCAGCGAAAGCAGAGAAAACTGCCATGATTAAGAAATGCAAGGGCTAGCATATGATATGCTTCAACAGCACACATACACAATACTAGACACACACACACACACACACACACGTGCACACACTAACTGTAACATTCCCATTCTCTTTTGGACATTTAGCTCGTTTCATGTTGGCGCTTCTATGGAGGCCTGGCCTGAGGGGAGGTGTGTGCAGCAGACCTTGATCATCTCATCTTCAGAGAGCTTTTCTGTTCTCTGTCGCTACAAACACACACACACACACACAGAGAGAGAGAGAGAGAGAGAGAGGAAGAGAGAGAGAGAGAGAGAGAAAGACAAAGATACAAACACACAAAAGCACAACACACACACACAGACAGAGATGCACACGAACACACACACACACACACACACACACTCATTACGAGTAGCCTAGAGTTCTCCAGAGGGAATAGGACTTCCTCTAGCCCTCTACTCCTGTCCTCCTCTTTCCTTCTCTTGTCAACACAGTGGGCAGAAAAGAGCCAAGAGGGTCAGAAACACAGAAAAGAAGAGAGGAGAGAAAACGATGGCAGAGGAACGACAGCAGAAAAGAGGAAGGAGTGATGCGGAGGAGGAGAGAAGGGCAGGCGAGGAGGGGAGACAGCACAGAAAAGGATGGCTAGCAGATGAGAGACAAGGAGAAGAGAGATGCATCTGTTTCAGAGGAGGAGGAGGACCAGATGGTAATATTTATCAGCCTTACTGCTTGCTTTCCGCTCTACTGTCCTATTCATACTCCCTGTCTAACAAACCCACGCGTCTCTGTCCAGGGAGGCCTGTGTGTGTGTGTGTGTGTGTGTGTGTGTGTGTGTGTGTGGTAATATAGAGAGAGAAAAGACAAAAAGGATCACTGCATCACTGTATCAGGAGGCATTTTGATCAAATATTTAAGGTTTTTATTATAGTTTTTAATTTACAAACATGAAACAAAATTAATTATGAATCTCTAATACAGAGGCATTTCTATGGCACAAATAATCTTGTACAACACATCTGTATGTACCTCTAGTAACCTGCAGATACATTGATACACACACACACACCAAGAAGGCCTTTTGTACTGCAATTTTACATTCAGCCTCACATTCCAAGCCAGTCCCTCATTTATAGACATGACAACATATTTTCCCAATTTCTCCAAAAGCTCATGTTTGTATTTAAAGGCATTCGTTGTCCTCAGGAGAGGACCAGCATCTCGGAGGATAATCAATGCAGTGGTAAGACATCTGATAATAGCATGCTTTGTGACTCAAACACATTTCTGAATGTTTTATTCATTTGTTCCATTTTCACTTGCTAATGATGATCAGAGGCGCATATTTTTTTTCTCTATTTTTTTTCCCCTACTCCCATCTGTTCTGATTAGAAGTACTGGATTGGCCTTGTTTGCCACATTTGCACATCCACTATGGATGTACTCGCTTACTGCCGCATGGTAATATGGGCAAACCTCCAGAGCTGTTCTAATGTCACTGTCTGACAAGGAGCCAAAGGCCCCCCCTGCCCCCCACCATCCCCGCACAACCCCCCCCCCCCCTTACATAAGCGTGCGTAACGATGTGCCATCATTTATTTATTTATTTCCCAGCTCTGCCAGTTGCACTGAACGTGATTGATTGCAGGTGTGGTCAAGATGATGGATTGTAATCCAAGTCATACTTCAGCGTGCTAAACTGGATCCGTGTCTCAGCGCTGATAAAATATCCAAGGTGAGCACAAGTTAAAATATTAATATTCATCACAGTCTTTAAGAGCTGGGGTGAGATATTCTCTGAGACATGGATGAGGAAAAAAAACATTTTGAAGTCTGGCATCATAGAAATATGTCCTTGTTTTACATTAGAAGCAAATCAAGGGTACTTTCATCAAAAGCAAAGTTTGAGGGAAAAAATATTAAATTAAATCAAAATTTCTTACCTTTTTAATGATTTCCTAATTAATTAACTTGCCTAAATTTCTTGCTCAAACTCATTTCATGTTCACAGTGAGCAAGGTCACCAGCACCATCAGAGCTGCAGATATCAGCAGGGTGTGTGTGTGTGTGTGTGTGTGTGTGTGTGTGTGTGTGAGAGAGAGAGAGAGAGAGAGAGAGAGAGAGAGAGAGAGAGAGAGACAAAGAAAGAGTGCGAGTATTTTCAGGAAATAGCTGCATAGAAGGAAAATGAGCCTCACATATGCTGGTCTTACATTCAAACAAGTGTCTCTGTCCAGTCTATTTGAGCGCAGTCAGTCAGTCAGCTGCTGTATAATATTAAGTATGTGCGTACAGGGAGTGGTGGAGGGTGGAACAGACAGAGAGGTATTCATTAGCCTGCCCCTCTGAAGCAGAATAAAAAGAGCCATTTTACATATAGCAGCCCAGTCCAATATAGAGAAACATTGGATCTCAAAGAGAACTGTAAATGAGCCAGCCTCCCAAAAAGGTGTAATTATAATGAAAATGTCACTCATTCATATGTAACACTGGTTCATTAAAATTACAGACCATAACGCTATGGTCTCTGTTTTTTTGTTCTTTACTGACAGGGAACTTAAGCAGCAAGATGTAAATTTCCATCAATGCCCTGCAACTGGAAGTGTAAATATTTATGGGTTGAGGGAGAGTCGCTGGCATTGGTCTTGAACAACTGTCAGGCGTGAGGCAGCACCCTTCACATACACACACACACACACACACACTCTTTCACTCACATACACACAATCTTCTCTACACACTCTTCACACACGCATACACACACACACACACAGGCACATATACAACCCCCACCGCCCCCCCCCCCCACCACCCCCCCATACACACACACACACACACACACACACACACACACACACACACTCATACACACGCACATACGCACCAAACCGGCACTGTGCACCTCATCCAGTGATTTATAACTCCCAGACAAGAACAACACAAACAACCATTTCAACTTGGAGACAGTGAAAGAGCCAAAGACAGAGAAGAGAAAGAGAGGGAAAAGAGAGGAAACCAGAGAAGCAGTGTAGGGAACATTTTTGTGATCCAAACCATCTGTCTTACACACACACACACACACACACACACACACACACACACACACAAGGGAGAGGGCAATACAGAGAGGCATAACACACACTAATCTTGTCCACACACACACACAAAGAAGTGGGCAATGCAGAGAGAGAGAGAGAGAGAGAGAGAGACATAACACACACTAATCTTGTCCACAAACAAACATTTATGAGCAGTCCCTCCGTAGCAATAATGTGTCCAAAGAGGACCAATAAAGATTCATGAGATTAACCACAACAATGAATTCTGAGAGACTGTAGTGCAGACTCCCCTGGAATCATATTAATCACTTATCACTCATCTGCTATCTCTGCCACAGAGCTGACCACTTTATGCTTCAAATTTTCAAGGTTAGCAGTTTGAATCTCGACTACCATCTTTGTGCCCTTAACCCTAAGATGCTCTAGGAGAGATTGGCTCTGAAGTAATTGACAACTGATAAAATGTAAGTCACTTTGGATAAAAGAGTCTGCTAAATGCACAAGTGTGAATGCCATGCAGAACTAAGAAACCCTTCTCAAGACTACTACAGTATTTTCGTGCTTCATCTTGTAACAGATTGTTAATGTCGAACCTGCAGTAAAGCAAAAGTCTGGAGGGAACACTGGTATGGCTTTCCAATGTTGTTCAAACTCAGTGTTGTTGGTTGGAAAAACAATGCGAGAATTTGGTACAGCATACATCAGATAGTTATATGTATATATGGTTTGAATCCTATCTTACTGGGCAGTCGTTCAATGTGTCATAGCTAGGGCAAACCACCTCACCACAGGGGTGTCCCAAGGCTTTGTGCTGGAGCCCCTTCTCTTTGCCATGTATACCACCTCACTGGACCCAATCATCCCCTCCCATGTCTTCTCGTATCACTGCTATGCAGATGATACCCAGCTCTATCTGTCCCTTCCTCCTGATGACTCCACAGTGTCAACACGGATCTCTGACTGTCTTTCTGACATATCTGCACATATGAAAGAACATCACCTTTAACTAAACCTCTCCAGAACTGAACTGCTGGTCTTCCCAGCCAAACAAACCATACATCACAACATCAGCATTAAGATAGACTCCCTCTCTGTTGCTCCTATGATTGATGACCAGCTTTGCTGATCACGTTGCCTCTGTAGCTCGGTCATGCCGTTTTTGGAGATCAGAGGAAGATCAGGCCATACCTAACCCAACATGCAATCCAGCTCCTGGTACAGACCTTGGTTATCTCTCACCTTGACTATTGCAATGCCCTCCTATAAGGTCTTCCAGCCTGTACTGTGAGACCGCTACAGATGATCCAGAATGCAGCTGCACGTCTGGTTTTCAACCAGCCAAAAAGAGCACATCACACCTCTCTGTTCACTGAACTCCACTGGCTTACCTTAGCCACTCGCATCAAATTCAAAGCACTAATGTTGGCTTACAGGGTGATTGATGGATATGCTCCCATCTACCTTTATACCCTCTTAAAGACCTATGTTACCCTCTGGCTACTACACTCATCCAAAGAACGTTGTCTAGCATGGCCAACACTTTACACAGGTCAATCCAGACTATTCTCATCTGTTGTTCCATGCTGGTGGAATGACCTTCCAAGTCCTACCAGAGCAACACATACCCTCTCCACCTTCAAGAAATTCTTGAAGACCCAGCTCTTCCAGGAATATCTCCTGGCTAAAATTTTGTGAATACCAGGAAAGCACTTAATGCACCTCCCACTCTCTCTACACTGCACTTTTATTACACTCCTGCGCTTTCATCTCAAAATACTGCGAATTTCATGTTAGCAATATGCACTCTTAGTTCGTTTTTAATTGTGCTGGAGCTTAAATGTTTACGCTCTTTTTGTAAGTCATTTTGGATAAAAGCATCTGCTAAATGCATAAATGAAAATGCAAATGTAGTTAACTGAATAGGGGCAGAGAAACTCACTTTCAGTTTTGTTTTCTCTGCCCCCATTCACTTAGCTGCCGGTTCACCAGTCGATCAATATTTTCTTGTTGTTCTTCCTACCAACAGCACTTGGTGACCTTGAACGATAGGGCTATGGATAATACTCTGGATATTGCTTTAACTGAGGGAAACCAGTATGCCTGTTACATCAGTGACTTCAGTAAACAACATGGCATGCAGTGCTGGATCTCATTGATCTAAATTACCTAAAGCAGGGGTTCTCAAACTTTATTGGGCTGGGGACCTTTCATGGTCAATTTATTTTCCAAGGATTGCTCATCGCAACACAAATTTTACCATACAGGCTTATAGCCATTTGTTCTGTCAGATACTCTGGTACTCTATTATTCTTAAAACATACAATGCTAAATACCACAGTAGTTTTGAGTAATCATTTTGTTAAATTTGACAAAACTTCACAGTGAGTAGGAGCAGTTTTTAAAGGATTGCTTTTTTTGTCAAATGTAGACCTACAGTGTAAAAACGAATGTTTACTTCGCATAATATTCATTTGGTTTACAGTTAGGTCTACAGTGCCTGAGAAAAATGTGTTGACAGAATGATGTATTGTCTTGACAGAGTTGGCTTATGACTTATGATGATTAAAATGAAGGCGGGATTCATAAGCACAGTGCAGCTAGGCTGATACTGATCTCTAGCATTTTCTCTCACATAGACATGTTCATATTTTGTAGCAAACTCTCTCACGGACCCCCGAGAAACATGCTGCAGACCCTACTTTGAGAACCAATGGTCTAAAACATGTCCTCTACAGCTTCATAGATTAATAAACAGTAGATTAACATTTGGTTAATTTGGTTAACTACAATTTGGTTCATGCAAAACCTTAACTGGAAGCCGGGACAACAACAACAAAAAAAACATTTATATTGTTGTGTAGTGTTGATATTTCTCATCACTTTTCAATAGACTGATCTGACTTGTAATCTGTTATGAACATCTGTGGTTGTCCAGGATGTGATTGATTTTGACCTGTGTCAGTAAGGGTTTTCTGCCCTCATGTCGGGAATCATGTTCACATCAGTCAACGTGTTGACCATCCTGCGCAGAGGGCTGTCTTACATATTTATCTTTGCCTCAAAGTGCCAGCAGCATTATTGTGTGAGGACACTCCAGCTGCACAAGCCTCTTCAGTTGTCACATTTGGGAATTTTGCCGATTTAGACCCACAAGTGTGTAATAACTGACAAACATGACTGACCTTTCAACCTTTATTGATGATTGAAACATGATAGATGTATACCACTATTTTACATCATTTATCATTTGAAATCATGTGTCTATTTGGGGAAGGAAAAGACAATGGTTGTAGATTTGTAATATAAACATGAAAACACACAAAAATCTTTCTAGTCATCCAAGCACGCTAGTGCAAACAAAACTGCTTCTAGACAAATACCACTAATGTAATTCAGAAAGCCTGGAAAAGACGCTTGTTTAATATTCCGCTGGACTGAAGTCATCTTACCACACTGCTGCAGGAGTTTACTTGTATGCATTAACATTTGCCTGCCCTCACAGAAATGTGAATGTGTGTGTGTGTGTCTGTGTGTGTGTGTGTGTGCGTGTGTTTAATAATAATAAAACAAACAAAGAACCGTGAGATTATGGATGAACAGCACTCAGTCTGGGAACTTTATTAAGCTTTAATAAACATTTAACCAAAGTAAACCAACTCCCTGTGCTTCCAAATATAATAAACAAGAGGCGGAGAGTTATACAGAGTTACCCGGGGCAATTTCTACAAACATGCATGCATGACTAGGGTACAAATACTCCCAAAAAAAATAACAAAAGGCCCTCTCCTACACAGTGTCCCCAACAAGCACAAAAGCGCAGCTGGTGCAAGCATTTTCAAAGCATCCAAAAATCACTGCAACGTCAAACTGTTTCAGAGGCAGAGATTTTGTCTTGATGCTTACAAAAGAGCAGCGGTATCATATTGCTGAGTCCTGCTCCAAAATGCAAAAAAAGGGGAAAAAAAGGCTTATACAGAAGGCTCTGTTGGGTGGAGAAGCCAAGGTCTGGGTATAATAATACTGCCCCCCACTCCCCCAAACACACACATGCACACACAGACACACACACACACGAAGTGAGAAGGAGAAAGCTGCTGAGAATGGCAGCACAAACACAGCGCAGGCACCAGATGCACGCCTACCCCCGAGAGGGTAAACACTGTTTGTAGGGCGTGAAATGGATGCCAGGCTTTTTTAATGGAGTTAAAAGGAAAGAGGGGAAAAAAAAAAATGAAACAACCTGAAATGAAACCAAACAAACTGCCTGTCAGTTCACTCCAGGTCATCAGAAAAGGAAAGTGGTATCCTGGGACCAATGCCCTTTGTGTCTTTTTGAAGTTTTGTTTGCTTGTTTATGTGTGTGCATGTGTGTGTGTGTGTGTGTGTGTGTGTGTGTGTGGTGGGGATTACGTTTCCCACAGACTGCTCACCTGTCCAGAGAAACACCTGAGGCTACGCCACAGCACCCCTCCATCCCCAGGGCGCAGGTAGGTCACCTCTCCGCTGGCAGGTGAAAGAGGCCAGCCCGGCACATGAAAGGGAACTGGCCAGCCAGCAGAGGTGAAGAAAAGAGCAGCGCTCAAACATTAGTGATCAATAATGCAGCGATGAAAGTAACTCTCAAAGCATAGTTTAGCGCATTTAGCATGTTTCCGAACACGCGTGATAAATCACAGCATACTCTTAACCTGGTCAACCCCCAGGTGAACTTGCTGTAATTACATTTGAACTGAGGCAAGCAGAAAGTGCAAGAACTATCCTGCTGTGAGCAGTTAAAGGAAATTGATTTTGGATGAATGGCTTCAAAGGTGAATGAGGTGAATATCAAAAGCTGTTTAAACTGAGAATAGGGCAGAAAGACACAGCGTGTGTAGCCATAATACCCGTTACTGGACAAGTGAACCCACATCCTCACACATAGCTGTAAATCACCTCATTGAATAGGGTGGCTACTTACATCATATATCAGATACTACATAGGGTTAGCTGTCCTCTATTTGTTGAAATCTCTACTTTTCAGAAACCAAAAATGTATCAAGCATCACTTCAAAGTGTTTGACCCAAGTATTCTGACTTGGGTCTTTTGCTATGACTATCACCATCTCATTCAACAACTCAGTCGTTGTTGAATTTAGTTTGTAAGTTATTGCATCTGTGTCACCTATTTTTATTTTTTAAGTAATAATATAGTCTCCCTGAACTGCTAAAACATTAACGGACCAATGGCTCATTCATGAAAAACACAAACAGCTATTTAGGCCCTAGGTTAGCCCAGGGCTAGAACATTCTGCAATGTTACTGATCCTTCAAAATCACAAGAGCTGCAGATTTGATCATAAATTCATACAAAACAACCAAGCACTAAATCAAGTCTGCAGTCTTTAGTAATATTTAGACCTTTAGTAATATTTAATACTACACCTCTCTCTCTCTCTCTCTCTCTCCTCTCTCACACACACACACACACACACACACACACACACACACACACACTCTGATTAACACATTCATCATAACAAGTGGAGTCTTTCAAAATATCATATTACCTCATACAAGTAGGCTAAAGCATTAGTTAAGAGAGCAATTAAAAAACAACTATGCAAAATCACATCAAACCAGCAGTGGGATGTCTCTGTCCAATTAACGCACATTAATTTATTTGTGATTGGATGATTACATTTCCAGTGTAAACCAGTGGGGCGAATGAATAAACATCCTGGAACTCATTCTAATTTCCATCAGGGGCAGATGGAGATGAAGGTGAAACGTATTGTCTGCTGATAACCACGCTGGTCCTCATTCACCAACTGTTCTTACCAGGGAGGGACTGGAACAAAGAAAAGAGAAGAGAAGAGAAAGAGAAAATAGAGAGAAGAGAAAGAGAAAATAGGACCACAAGGCAAGCTATTTGTGCACACGCATCGATCATGATACTGTATAAGAATACTATATCTGTCAGGGTTTCATATATAAAATAGTCAGTCATATTTTACAAAAAACATCATTATAGATTATTGATGTATTACTTTTCATTCATAATAAGTAAGCCATCATTTTATAGAAAAAAATTATAATGGGGAGTCTAATGATAAATGGGCCTGAATATCTGTTACACTTTCACAAAGTTGAAAAGACTTACAACTTGGTCAGGTTGATGCACAGTAGTTATCAAGATGGATGAGGACCTAAGGGCTGCCAACTTTTGGGATCAGTTTTGAGAGAGAGGTATACAAAGTGAGCATGCATCTCAAAAAAATCACAGTTACATTTGTAAGTAGGTTTTATCAGAGCATCAACACTTTTGGAGAGCATAGGCTACAGCATACCAAATCAATCTGCCAACTAGAGGTGGGGTAGCTCTAGATATGTGTAGAGGTACAGGATCACAGCTCATTGTTGCCCCTCCACAAATGAAGCCCTGATCTGTATGTTTTTGTAGAGCATGCATCAGACTTTTACTCTCTCCTGTTTCTTTCCCTTCCTACTTTCAAAGGCCCTTTTCTTCCCTGGGAGTTGCCGACCAAATATTGCTATGAAAAAGGAAGAAAAGAATTTCAGTAACATCTGTGTGACTGTGGCAGATGTGGCAACTTAGCCAACGTGCTAGTTGGGTGTCAACAACAGCATATACTCCAATGGGACTGGATAGCATCACTATTAAACTAACCCTTCATGTCAATTTAACTAAGATTAAAAAACATTTTGTTATCATGATCATCATCTTCATCTATCATGATGTATGCTTTACATGTATGCTGTTTGTTAGATAATAGCTAGGCTACAATCACCTGCTTCACTTTTAGTTAATAGCTTAGCTACAATCGTCTGTTTACTGGCATGCACATAGGGCTAGCGATAAGATACTAACGGGTGGAAGAACGCCACTTTTTTCCAACTTTGTAAACTCCCCTATGTCACTGTCGTTTTGAGGCACTCAAATCAGTCTCTACTGTAGCATAGCTGTCAATGGTTGTGTATACAAGTGACCTCGCGTTTCCATTAATGCATGAATCTCACCATAAATAATACCAACGCCATAAATAGGTTACATTGAAGGGGGAAGTGGCTTGCAGCCACGAGAACAAATGTTTGTTGAGAATAGACAAATGTTTGTAGTTTTTTAATGCCAGTGGTAACTGATAGCTGATCTCTTATGCATATTCATAGTGTGGCATGTGTAGCATTCATCTGTTACATACAGCTCCTTTGAATACCATGCCATATAGGTCAAAATATATCTGTTTGTCATCTATCGTCCCCCAGATCAAATGGGTGATTTCCTCAAGGAGACACTCTGCTTTCCTCTGTCCCTGAGCACGACTGTCCCATGCTTGTCCTTGGTGATGAACATCCACTTAGGCAATCCAGGCTCTGCAGACTTCATATCTCTGATGGACTCCTTTGAGCTACAACGTTTTTGCAGTCCTCCAACTCACAAAGCTGGTAAGGAACTTTATCTCATTTTTACCAGGAACTATGCCATTACTTCGCTGACTGTTACTCCTCTACATCTATCTGACCACTACTTTATTCACTTCAAAGTTTGTCTCCGCCAGCAACCATCTGCACCTACTCCCACCGCCTCTTTCCGTCGCAATCTCTCCCAATCTCTCCCAATCATTTTTCCTCCTTGGTGGCGTCTGCTCTTCCACCATCCACAAGTTTCTCTTCTGTTGAGGCTGATGATGCCACAGAGTCACTCTGTTCTACGCTGAGCTCCTGCTTGAAACTCTTTTGCCCTCTGTTTACCAGATCTACTCAGTCTCACGCGTGGCACAATGACTCTCTTTGCTCAAAGCACACCAACCTCAGAGCTGCTGAAAGTAAATGGCACAAAACGAATAATCCATCCGATCTAACACGATTCCAGGAACTGCATCCTTCTCATCCAGTGACTTCTGCAACAAAGGCTTTTTACCATGACCAAGATTCCCAATGCTACTGACACCCAGAAACTCTTTTTCCACCATCAAATCTCTACTAAACCCACCACCTCCACCTCCTGCAACCAACCTCACAGCTGACACTTTTGCTGCATTTTTTACTAACAAAGTTGCAGCAATTAGTAGTCAGTTCACAGACCCTGTCCCACATCGCTTTACCGGTTTCTCCTCTTAGCTTCTCCAAACCAACTGCTTCTTTTTTTTTTTCATTTATTTCTCTCTCAGAGGATGTCTAATCTTCTTACAGGCAGCCATCCTTCTTCTTGTCTGCTGGATCCTATTCCAACCACCCTTCTACAGGCCATAGCCCCTACCATTGTGACAGCAACCACACATGTGGTCAATGCTTCACTAAATAAGGGTACATTTCCCACCACCTTCAAACAAACGCAGGTAACACCGCTGCTCAAAAAACCCTCCCATGCTGCGACTCAAGGGGGTACTACCAGCCTTCTTCCTTTCCTTTCTGAAACTATTGAACAAACCATCTTCAAACAGGTCACAGAATGTCTCTCTCAGCACAACCACAAAGTGGTCATTTCACTGAAACGGCCTTAAAATTAACCAGAGCGGCAGGTCAATTTTCAGTACTCGTCCTGCTTGACCTATTGGCAGCATTGATATGGTTAACCACCATGTCCTACTCCACAAACTGACAAACATGGGCATCAATGGCAAAGGGCACTCCTTGTTTGAATCCTGTCTCACTGGGTGGTTGTTCATTGTGTCATGGCTAGGGCAAACATTTGCGCTACACCATCTCACCACAAGGGTGCCCCAAGGCTCTGTGCTGGACCCCATCTCTTTGCCATGTATACCACCTCACTGGATCATCCCTCCCATGGCTCCTCCTATCACTGCTATGCAGATGCCATCCAGCTCTATCTGTTCCTTTTTCCTGGTGACTCGGCAGTGTCACGGATCTCTGACTGTCTTTCTGACATATCTGCATGGATGAAAGAACATCACCTCCATCTACTGAGGCACCAATTTTCCTTAACCTATCAATCTTATTATGTTTTGATCTGAACGGAGCTGCGTCTTGGTTAAAATGAAACTTAACTGAGACACAGGTGGACAGTGGTCTTATCTGGGCTCTTGTGATGTGATGTAACTACAGTGTATACACACTCAACGAGCACACCACACAACATAAAAACAACGCAAACACAAAATATGCACCAAACTCAAGCACTGACACACACACACACACACACACACACACACACACACACACACACACACACACACACACAGAGTTCAAGATTCTGATGAGATGTGATGTTTTTTGCTATGTTTCAAAAAGTGAAAGTACGGAGTTTGTGGTGTTTCTGAGACAGGATGAGACAGAGAAATTACTAATGCTGTAAAAATCTGTTTGAGTGTGTGTGTGTGTGTGTGTGTGTGTGTGTGTGTGACACAGAGAGAAAGTGTGTGCGTGTGCATGAGAAAGAGAGAGAGAAAGAAAGAGAGACTCAAAGCTTGGGTCTACAGTATATGTGCGAGATTTGTGTTTTTGTGTTTTTGTATCTGTGTATGGACAGCAAATGAGTGACTGAGTGGGTGAAAAGAGAGAGACAAGAATGATGAGCAGAGAGAACGGACCAACGTGACCAGAACACTCTTTTGCATTTGGTGTGCATTTTCTTTGCTCAGTGGCAAAGTGAATGGCTCTTCAGGGCTTGGCTGTTAATTCAGTTTAGATTCAGTGGCAAATTGGTAACTTGACCTCGAGGTTGCTTTTGTGCAGTGGCTGCTTGCGTGAGATTGTCTCAGGGAACATTCATTTCCCTCTCTACCTCCACTCAACGCCTTTGACGAGAAATCTTCACTTTATTATCGTCACACACACACACACATACACAAACATATACACACACACACACATACACGCACACACACACACACACACACACACACACACAGGCATACATACTGGCATAGTGCGTTTGGATGTATGTATAGTGAATAGCCTTAATTCTAATTATAGATTGTGGGTAGTAAACAATAGTGAATCAAATTCCATCCAAAGGAATGTTAGCCTGGGAATCTGACCCACATCTAGAAAGATGTATGGTTCTGACAACGAATTACAGACTTCCCATATCCAAGGGGTGTCGCTAATGGACACCATGTCTCTCTACACAATAGGATAGCATAATAACCAATCAGAGCAACTTTGTTGTTTACCAAAAGCTGCTGAAATGGCCCTGCTCTGTCGTCATCGTGTTCCTTTAAGCCCGCCCAGGGACTCTCAACATAGCTTTGAGCCTGATGTGATTGGTAGGTGGGTTTTAGTGACATAGCTAACGAGCTCCAATGGCTCCTGGCCAGATAGACCTGATGAGCAAATTCACATTTCCAGGCTAAAGAAATGCACCAGTGGCTTGAGAAAATTACACGGTCAGTCAGTGCTATCTGCCAAAACACAGGATTCAATGAGGGCATTTAAGGGAAAACATTTCAAACAGTAGTGCATCTAAAGCCTATTCAGTATGTTTACATTCAAACACCATGTGCACACTGCATCGAAAGGTATTCAAAATGTTTGCATTTGAGATTATCCTGAGGGTATAATATCCTATCGAGACACAGAATGGTGGGCGTGTGGTTGTCTATATTTGTGTATGTGTGTGTGTGTTTGTGTTTGTTTGAAGGAATAGCATGAATATAATAATACTGTGAGTGTGTGTGGCAGAGAGATGAGCACTAAACATCTGCACAGATGATCTCCGATTTTTACACCTCTGTCCTGATATGACTCTGAAAAAAGACAGGACACACATAGGCACACACACACGCACACACACAGAGAGAGAGAGAGAGAAAGAGAGAGAGAGAGACCTTCACTGATTTAGTTTTGCTGTTAATATTCTATGTTCTGTTTTGTAAGTAGCTTTGGACAAAAGTATCTGCTAAATACCCCTAAACACTATGTGTGTGTGTGTGTGTGTGTGTGTGTGTGTGTGTGTGTGTGTGTGTGGTGTGTGTGTGAGTGAGTGTTGGTTTGTAGTGCGTTTACTAATCTCTCTGCAGGTTTGTTTGCAATTAGATGTAGTCACATAAGGTCCTGTAAATCAGCCCCAATGCAATTACAAACACACCACTGGGTCTGTCTGGCCTGTCCACCTTTCTGACTCCCTGTGTGTGTGTGTGTGTGTGTGTGTGTGTGTGTGTGTGAGAGAGAGAGAGAGAGAGAGAGAGAGAGAGATGTGATGTACAGTATGTGTGTATGAAATGGAGTGAGGGAAGGTGTGTGTGTGTTTGTATAGCTCCACAGGAGACTGATGAGAAGGATGGAAGGCTGGGCGTGAATCCAGCGGCTTGGTGTTTCATGTTGCTCTCTCTCTCTCTCTCTCTCTCACACACACACACACAAACACGCAGTCACTTACTCACTCACTCATTCTTACACGCACACATACACACTTACTCTCCTCCGCAGTGTTTCATGTCGAGCTGCATCAGAGCATCTGATGGTGAGACAGACAGATGGAGGTGAGCTATCAGAGGGAGAGAGAATGAGGTCAAACAGGAAAGAGAACACTGTCAATAAAACATCAAACCCAGTACACACACACACACACTTACACTCTCTTTCGCTGTCTCTTTTTCACACACACACACAACTCACACTGCATTGAATGTCCAACCCCAAGCACACACACACACACACATACACACACACAATTTGTTCAATTGTGAAATAATTTCCAATTCAATAATTTGAAAGGCACACACCCCCAAAATTAGTTCTTGGTGAGTGATCAAAGATCCATCTTTACCAGACCACATCCATCTCAATCTTGCATTGCTTTCCACAAGAAGGTGAGTCCTTGAACTTTTGAAATGTACTTAAAAGGCTTCTGAGGGGACTCAATAGCTGGACCCCATCTCAGGACTTAATCTACGGCAATACAGGTGAGTGATAGAGCAGAGAGAGGGGACAGCTTTGCAATGAGGAGAACCAGAGAGAAAAACAAATCAGTGAGAAAAGGTTGTTTTCAGGCAATGGTTGATTTTATTAATGGTCCTTTTTCTCTCTCCATTGCTGAAAACAACCTAAATTGGATGGTGGATACTATAGTGTTATTTCCGCTTCGCAGTGTAGCGCAACAATCGTCTCTTCTTGCTTCTGCTTTAAGGCCTACACATTCTGCAGTGATTACCACAGCAATGCCAACAGTGGCTGCCTGATTATGAATCTGTGTTGTGTGATTTAATACACGGATGAATATTTAGCACTTAATTTAATGTTCCAGGTATTATTCCAGCGGCGGTGTTGGTAAACAACAAGGTGACAGAACTGGGCTGGATCAGGATGGAATCCTCTCTTGGGACACATGGAAGGGTGTGTGTGTGTGTTGTTGTTGTTGTTGTTGTTGTTTTGTGTGTGTGTGTGTGCGTGTGTGTGTATGTGTGTGTGTGTATTTGTGTGTGTGTGTGTGTGTCATAGGGGGGCCAATTACCTGCTGCAGGTATGGATGGAGGCAGTTACCTGTGCTGTAAACATTACACTAGCGAAATGGGGGCATTATCTGTGTTACTGTAATTCCTGCTCCATATGCACACAGAGACTTATACCCCCTTATATCATATTCAGGGCCTCCTCATTCCAACACTACATGATTAAATCACTCTTTCACTTCTCACACACACACACAAAAACAGCTTTCTAAGGGGTCTTTCCTGTGTAAGAATGTTATGCAGACACTGAAGTGGAATATGTAATTGCTCCTTGAGGGATCTTGCATGCTACACAATCTTAAATCTCTCATGGATACAAGAAAAAAGAATAAACCTCTTGATTATTGTCTGAGAGGGGCAATGGGGAGTAGAGATTACTCGCCTTCTCTTCACCTCACTAATATCAGGATTTTTTAAATTCTCTTTGGATTACTTAATGCCTGTGCGCATCTTTCAAGTATAATCCATGAGTGTTTGTCATAACTTTGAACCCAAACTGCCTTTCTTTAGAGAGATTACTGAACTTCATGCCAGGCTATGTTGCAAACTCTGTTTCTTAGCTGTTATGCGAACAGCTTTATAGTTTCCATTGTTGACTACCTGTTAACCCAGGTAGTTTGACACTTAATAGCCTGTACTCTGATGCCTCCTTAAAATGAAAGGTTTAGATCATGGAGTTAGCTTGGTTCTCACACATGCTGCTCTGATATGCATCTTAGTCCAGACGATTTTATGTCATCTCCAACTTCCATGAGGCGGGACTAACAGACATAGATCGAAATGTCTCTGCAGGCATTGGATATGCCTACGACCAATGATTGCAGAGAAAAGAGAGTGGGATGCATCACAGTTTGCAGCAAAACACATGTTAAGCCCGCCTCCATCATGTTGGGGTAAAAGCCAGTTTTTGATTGGTTCCCTATCTCAGGCAAATGGGAAGAAGTGGAGATAGGCCTCCTGGCCAGATTGATATGCATAGCAAATCATTATGTGTGAGAACCAGGCTATCATGGGGTTTGAATTACAGGGGAAAAAAGACTAAACGTATGGAAATTTGCAAAATTGACTGCAAGAAAAATTATGATTTGCAAGATCAGAGCAGGAGATCATGCAGGAATCGACTGTGTAGGCAAGAGTCAAGCAGGATCCCAGCAAGCACCCATTTACATACCTGAACAAAAAACAGGAGGTGGAAGTGGAGGTTGTGAGGAGGATGTGAGCAAAATGCTGAGCTGAGGCAGATGCCAAAACACCAACAAATAGTCTGTGCATTTAAGTTACCTGCCAGATTGAGGACAGAGGGATGGCAAATTTGGTCGAACTTCTGTTCAAAAGGACATTGATTGAGCTTTCTGTTTAAAATGTTTGAATCTATTTACGTCAAGGACAAAATTAGAAGCAAGGATGTAAAGGACAAAATGTGAAAGGCAGTTCCATTTGCATAGAAAAGTTCACATTAACGGTACAGTAATAGCCTACTTTGCATAATATCTTCAACCCCACTTGTGACGTTGAAAAGGAAATCTGGTAGAAACACATAATGAAGCAGGTACTCTGACATGTAATCGTCCAGAAGTCTAAAGTCACATGTCGGCCACAGAGTACAAGGCTGAGGTAGCACTTGTATAGGGCTGAGAGGATGGAGAGAATAGAGAGAGGGTAAGGAGAATGTATTCAGTGTGTGTGTGTTTGCAGAAAGTAGGCTTGTGCAGGATGAGTGTGTGTGTGTCTGTCTGGTGTTTTGAGAGGAGGTGTGTTTCAGAGAGAATATTCACTGCGTGTGTGTTTGTAGAGAAAGAAAGAGTGTGTAAATGTGTGTTGCCTGTACTCTATCTGCTGTACTGATGGTACAGATGGAACATGAGCCACTCAGGGGAGATTCTGAAGTGCACTTCCTCTCTGTGAAGAGTCCTTGTGAGGACAGGGGTGTTGTGCTTGTGTGTGTGTTGGTGGTGATGGTGGTGTTGGAAAGGGGATTGATGGTGCGTGGGGGAGATCGGATAAAGTAGTCAGGCGAACCGGACTTTGACACATTTCAAGGGAATGTCCCAACTCTCCACCCCCATCCCCTCCTCACATAATTAGCATGACACACACACAGTTTTTAACACTCACCTTCTATTATGTTTAGCGCAGAGGTATCATTCTGACATTCGGTTCCACCCAGCATATATAATACAATTCACTGAGAAACTGTCAACCCTGTGAAGCGAATCTTGCCTCTAAACACACACACACACGCAGAGGGAAAGCTTGAGACAACCTTGTGATTTTCGCAGTGTTTGTGTTCCGATTTCATATTTCGATAGAGAAATGATGTGCCACATCTGCCAAACTAGCCCTGACTATTGAATCTGCAGGGGGATAAACAGAACAGTCATCCATTTGGCTTTGACAGTTAGATGTTGACATTTTGCCACATAACACAGAATTATGCCCCCCTAAAAAGGCATTGATGAAAGATTGTTTCGAGATGTAGAAGGTGTGGAGGAGAATATTCTAGACCTTAAAGCAAAACAGCAGTGTCTTCAAGTGAGAGTGAAAGAGGTAACGACTACTCACTGTCTCACTGCCTGACAGAGTGTCTCAATGTATGACGCTCCCATAAGATGTCATAAAATCAAATGATTAAAAATCAAATATTAAAACTAATTATCAAATAAAATCAGCCCAGCATTTGATGTTATTAAAATGAATTTTATATTTGAAATATATTTAAATTTGAAATTATATTATAATACGTAAATATTATCTGAATTTACATTTGATCACACAGCTTTTCACAATGCCTTGTTTGATGGGAGAATGTCTAGTCAGCACACAATGTCATACTTTTTTCAGCCAAATTGTTATCGTCACACAAAAAATGTGTAAGTGAATGAGTTGACTCAAAATGAATGATACTTGGTGAATGAGAAAGTGTTTCATTTGGGACTCATTTGACTTCAGTCAAAGGGGAGTCAGACATTTAACAGGAAGGATTTTGATTGAGTCATCTTCAGTGTGATGAGACTGGATCGAAAACACCTCTCCCTTCTCCCTGCCCAGATAGCCGACATGAGGCCAGGGTGCCTCTTCTAGTTTGTATGGGACTATATGGGAATCCTAACCTTCAGTCACTAGAGTTATAATATCTGATAAATCTCATCTTCCTTTTAAAAGATATTTTTACCTGTATTCTGACAAGACAGTAAAGAGTGACAGCCCCCACCCCCACCCCCACCACCAAAAAAAAAACACCCCCATGTTCCCAAAAGTACTAAAGGCAGGTACTGAGTGCTGCCAGAGTTTGTTCCATTCCCCTCTGAAGGTATGGAGGACAGCATATACTATGTAATATATGTTAAGTATATGTACATATATATTTTACATAGTATAAATACATACAGGTACATATTGTAACCTGTACAAGTGCTATACCCATAAATAATAACAGTGTAATTTGCATAAATATATCAAAAGGATCACATAAAAATTGAAAACCTAACATATTTAAGGCCGGGTTCCTGTATTGATTAGGCTTAAAAGAAACACTCAGTGGAAATTATCATGAAGAAAAGGCTTTTAGTCCAGGACTAGGTTTAATAAAGAAACACTTAAAAGAAACACTCAGAAGAAAAGGCTTTTAGTCCAGGACTAGGTTTAATAAAGGCATGGCAAGCAGACCCATAATGTATTGATATGAACATGGAATACGATTGGCCTGTCCTCCTTATTGGATCCTTATGACATTGTCATAAAGCAGAGAGACTTCGGATGTCCATTGTTTTAGGCTGCTGGCCATCTCCATTTGTCTTTTTAAATACAGTCCTTCTGTATCTTTAAGTTAATACATTGTAAAAACTGCAACAAATTACATTTCCCCCTTGATTAAGCACATGGCTTAGCGGAGCTGTAAAGCATCAGGACGTTTTGATGACGGTCATAAAGGCCCTCTCTTAGAGTTACTCAATGATTCATGACCCTCTGCCCCCACCCTTCCCCCCCATACACCCCCCCCCCCCCACACACACACACACACACACACACACATACACACACATACACACACACCACACACATAGCCCCCACCCACACCCACGCATACATACATAACCACCCACCCCACCACCACACACAAGCAAAAAACGATGCCTTAAAATACCCCCATGGGACATCACCAGGGGAAGGGGGTAAATGCCAGTCTCTTTAAACACTCCTGCAGGGCTGTTGGACAGGGAGGGTGGCTGGCGATGTTGGGGTGTCAGCCAGCTTCTTTAAACACTCCCATGGGGACACTGGGCACAGGTGGGGAGGTGGGAAAAGGGTAGCACTAGCTGCCAGCGACAGGCCTATACACCAGTACATCTGGAAAACAGCCTCATATGGGACAGCAGGAGTTTTAAAACCTGAGCTGTAAAAGTCCTCTGATAGCGGCGCTACTCATTCAGCAAAGTCATGCACTCTCCTCCACAGCCAAAAGTTCTGAGCCTTGTTTGTGATTGCTGAATCATGTTCAATGACATTGCAATAATCTCTTAACCTCACATTTCTTGACTGCATTTTGTATACATTTAATATCACTGTGCCCTACATAGGGTAAGATGCCTGTGTTTGCGGGTCATTTGTCAATCACTCAGCTAATGGAAATATATGTTTTGGTGGGAAAATTGTTATTTTATGAATAAATTGCTACATTTCTCTTTTGCCCTTGTTTGAAGAAACTGTCCATGAACCTCTTAATGTGGTAACCTTTTTAGAAAAGCAATAAGCCACCCAAGGCAGTGGTATATGATGATTTTACAATGGCTTAGGGGTTTTAAAGGCATTCCACTTGGCCTAAATAGCAATTTACACCTTTGCGCGAAGCCGGCAATGCACTTGTCTTTCACTGTCGCGCAACGGTTTTATGGGGAAATTCGTTTCTCTAGCTGAAGGGTGACAGCCCCTCCGCACACCTCATCTGGCTCATTCACAACATAGGCAACTACACAGAGATGAAAGAGAGCTTATTCCACACTCTTCTGTCATAAAGCATTCAACCCCCTGCTATCTGACACATAACTCTTCAGTTAATGCATTACAGGTACTTACTGCAAAGATGAACAATTTTGAAAATCTTGTTTGTTAGGCTAAATTTAGCCTTGTAGCTAATCCTTCCTCCTCCCATCACTCGTGACCTTTTTACTGACCTAAACATTAGATAATATGTGTAATACTACTAGAGAATGAAGGCAAACACTCATCAAAAACCTATCCTGTTTTATCCACAAGTCAACACTGCTGGAAGCTTACCTGTTCACGTCTCTTTGCTTTCACCGATTGGGCATTAGCAACATCTAGCGTTCAGGAGAAAAATGCCACCTCTGGTGCAGGTGGGTTCGAGTGCATCGATGACATCACCCATTGTGCAAGCAGTGGCAGACATGGCGAGTAGGCTATATTGGGCGTTTGCCAGCTTTGCATTGCCTAACAGATCCCTTTAGCCATTGAAAAACCATCATATACGACAACATATCAAGACTAATCACTGACTTATGGTTCAATGCCCATATTTAATATTATGTAGTGTGTATTTAACACAAGGGGCACTGTTAATATGACTGGTGACTTTTCTTCACAAACACAAATAAAAACAAATTTTTGTGACAATCAGTCCTTTTGGTCTCAGCCATTGAAAAAACTTTGGTTATTATATCAAATATATATTATTATATGAAAGAACTTTCAGACATTACACAAACTTTATAAATGCTTACAGATGTTCCAGCATGATCTTGTTCACTTAACATTGCATTAATCAAACCAATCCCATAATGTGAAACTTATCCATAAATTGTAGTTAGATGAGTGTTGTTTAATTATTTAAGAGATAGTTTGATTATGCTGTGAGCATCTGCAGATAGTCTACAGGGGACTATCCAAAGAAAGTGTGACTAATTAATCTCCTCATTAGATAATAACAAATGTTCTGTCTGTACATTCCTGGATTTATGGATAGCTTTTGCCACGGTATGTCATTCAATTCTCTCTGCCAACATTTAAACTTGTTCTGAGGGCATATTAACCCAGAAGATCAGTTCTGGACTATGTATTCAGGAAATCCATTACAGAATTCTGTTAATTTGCAAATGACTCTAGAAGCCCACTCACAAGAAGAATCCTCCATCTGTTCTCTGCTGTGTAAGGCTTGTCACTTTCTCAAGTCGACATATTTCATGTGTGTTTGTACACAAACATCTATATTTTTGCGTGCTGTCAACTCAAATGCTGATGAATTTATCCCTAGCAGTAATGGACTAGATGATTCACGTTCTGCCGCATTTAAAATACTGAGCATCAAAACCCACATGCTAGTTACCACCAACAAAACAACCACTTTATTCAATGTTTTGAAATGCCTGTGTGTCTCTGCGTCTGTCATTACTGCAGTGGTTGACCTTTAAAGTTGCGAAATGAGCAAGCCATGGTTAGCCAATGGGACTTATTATTGAACAGTGAAGAAGACGAGCAATGAATACCCTGTACACAGGAGAGTGGAGCATTTGACCCGTGGAGATGCTAGGCCATTATCACCGCTAGGATAAATCAAAAGGGACCTTATCTAAATTATTTGAATCATCTGAGCGTAGAACGACTCCTCTTGGATGCCACTAATTTTCAAACCAGACGCCAACACACACGCACATAGTCCCTGACGACCAGTCCCCTTGGAATCCTCTCCAGAATGGAATATTAATCTGTCTCCTCTGATTGTGCCGGAGGACACATTCGTCAACACAGAACGAGTCTGTCAGCGTTCGGGACACAGAGGCACCGAGGACCGTGACGATTTCTGAGCGGTTGAATGACAACACGTCTGCATCAGCCTGAGTCTGAATCCGAATAGGACTATCTCTGAGGGGATCTGGTTTGTGTGTTTTGCAATGGTCACAGCAGTGTTCGTGATCTTCATATTGTAATTGTAACACAATCCCTCTAATGATAACATCACTAACACCACTAAAAACACCCCACTTTTGTCATTGTACTCAGTGTGGGTACTTTATTCTGTCTGCACTTAAAACAGAGATGTCACATCAGGCTTGTTAGAGTTGACTTTGCCTTTTTTTCTAACCTCTGCCTACCCTGTGATAAGACCCCCCCTGCTGTGTCTCTAAAGCCAGTTCTGCATTAATGACCCTGCGAAAGTGTCAAGTGTTGCCGGGATAATTCTCTGTGTTGTGAAACACACAGGGCCTCTGGCAGGAGGGATATAGATGCTTCCTTCTCTCTTTTCCTCTTCCTTCCTCTACTTTGTCTCTCTTTTTTTTCCTCCCTTGTTCTTTCTATTGGTGACACATCTTTGATATCTTTAGCTTGTCAGTGCCGGGCTGACGGCATACTCTGTGTGAGGGTAGCATCTCAACTCTGTGGCTATGTTTTCACACAGGAGCAGATTTCTACAAACACAAACACACACACATACACATACACATACACACATACCCGCACCATAACTCCAATCTTCCGCCCACCAACCCCACAGACACTGTCCTGCTCTGAACCCCCACCCCCACTGCTCTCGCTCTGCTCTGCCCCTGTGTTCGCCCCCCCACTGTGCCGCTCCGAGGGGAATGCCAGCCTTGTGCCCACCCCTGCAGAGCAGCTGACGCGGGCACAACCCGGGCACACAGCACGCAACACGGCCTGGTGAGGAGATGAGAGGAGGCGAGGAGAGACGCGAGACAAGCGAAGCCGAGCGTCCTGATTGAATCATTTCCTGTGAATAATCTGCGCCACTGGCATGGCCTCTGCCCGTCTCACCACCCCCCATCCCTCGTCTACCCCCCGCCTGCGGCCCAGCGTCGTCAGCTAATCAAGACGTCTGCCTGGGCCCTGGGCCCCCAACGCCTCAAATTAATGCTGCTCTTAAGGACTAATTAATCTTGTCCTCCAGCCGCCGAAGGACTGAGGCTGGATAAAGATTTTCCTTCCAGTGTCCATCACCCCAAATGACCCCATCCTTACTTAAAATGGAGGCTGCACAGCCGACAGTGGCTCTGGGTTTTATTTTGTGCACTCTAATGCCTAATGCTCTAGTGCTGGAACTCAGAGGAGGAGGTTTCAATCTGTGTGTGTGTGTGTGAGTGTGTGGTTAGGACAGAAGAGGGTGTATATATAGAGAATAGAGGGGGAGGCGTGTGTGTGTGTGTGTGTGTGTGTGTGTGTATGGTTAGGACAGAAGAGGGTGTATGTATAGAGAATAGAGGAGGTGGTATGTGTGTGTGTGTGTGTTAGGTAAGAGGAGGATGTTTGCATATGGAGAATAGAGGAAGAGTTGTCTGTGTGTGTGTGTGTGTGTGTGTGTGTGTGTGTGTGTGTGTGTGTTTGTGTGCATGTGTGTGTGCGTGTAGACTGAGAAAAGAAAGCACCTGTGGCACAGTATGAGACAGTCTGTCTGCTGCGGTGTCTTCCTTGCTTTCCTCTGCTGTTATGTCCTTGTCTGCTTCAGAAGAGCACTTTCAGACAGTTATGAGACCTGAGCCAATGAAAGATGCCAATAGGTAATGTTGACACACTACCCAGACGTCGGAAGGGTTATTGAAATTCTTATTCAATGCAGAAATCATTGCTACATTAATTAACATTAATCCAAGGATTAATCAGCAGTGATGTCAAGCTGCTGATTACTGCTGTGGTAATATAGATATGGGGGGAGCAGCAAGGTTTTTAAGGGTTAAGTGAGAAGACCGCCTGCCAAGAGTCAGACAGAAACAATAGGCCTGATGGGAGTGGCCGACGATCAATTGCTTTCTGACGACCCAGCAGTGCTAGTTGTTAGCACCCTCCGATAGCTTGTAGGTGTGTTAGAAATCAGGTGGTTTGACCCACAAGACAAGTAAACCAAAAGCAGATTCTAGTTTGCAAAATAGACACAGAACTAAATAAGACGACACTCACTTACTTCCTCTGTGCGTAGCTCCTCCTTTGCCTTGTATAACACCTCTGGGTTTGATCATCCACTCCCATGGCTTCTCTTATCACTGCTATGCAGATGATACCCAGCTCTATCTGTCCTTTCCTCCTGGCATCAACACAGATCTCTGACTGTCTTTCTGACATATCTGCACGGATGAAAGAACATCACCTCCAACTAAACCTCTCCAAAA
>PYXC01001974.1:3312500-3485000 GCA_015244755.2 Tenualosa ilisha | reverse complement strand
AGAGAGAGAGAGAGAGAGAGAGAGAGAGAAAGAGAGAGAGAAAGCTTACAGTATGTATGTGAAATGTGTATGTGATGTGTTTGTGTGTGTGTGTGTGTGTGTGTGTGTGTGCTGGTCTTTGATCCATAGGTGTGTGTTGGTATTGTTTCTTAGCTGGCGGGTAATTAATGTGTGTGGGGTGGCAGGACTAGTTGAAGGCCAGAGGAATGAATGAGGAGGAGGGATTGGCTGAGGGACGCTGGGAGATCGAACAGGCTTACACACCCATCAGCTCCCAGCTATTGACAGATTTCATCCAGTCACCACTCATGTGAGCCATTTGTCAGGTAGGACACAGAGGAGGCTTGACCTGAGAGGAAGAGAGACAGAGAGCATGTGCAGAGAGAGAGAGATGAGAAGAGGAAAAAACAGAGGGAAAGGAAGAGGAGAGAAGAGGAGAGAGAAGAGAGAGAGAAAGAATGAGAGTAGGGGAAAAAAATGAGAGAAGAGGAGGATAATGGAGAACAGGAGCGGGATGAGAGAGAGAAAAGAAAGAGGGAAGAGAGAGGACAGATAGAGAGAAAGAATGGATGAGAAGAAGTGAAGAGAGAGCAGGTGATGTGAAGTGGAGGAATGGTGGTGGTGGTGGGGGGGGAGGGGGTGATTTCAGAGCTCACGCCTCCGTGTGGTACATGGTCGGCTTGTTTGCTGCGTCCATCGGAGAGAATAAAACACTGTTGATTAAAGACCGGGACCTTTCGCACTCCCTCACTTAAGCACCTCTCCTGTGCTGGCATAGGGGCTCCAGAGGCTGAGCGCGAAGAAATGCCGGCTGCTTTATTAAATCGCCTGGGCACCGGGGAACACAGGGTGTCATAAATAAGGCCTCTGCTAAGCTGCTGGTTGGAGAGGGGGCTTATTCTCCACCCAGACTGGGTGAAATAAAACTACCCTCTCAGTCTCCCCTGAGCCATACTCACACATACACACACACTCACACAGAGTTCACACATTCTCTCTCTCTCTTTCACACACACACACACACACACACACACATATGCACACACAGTTCCCACACCCCCACACACACACACACAACATGGCCATGTCTTACTGCCAAGTTTTTTCTTTCTCACAGAATTAGAGTGGATTAAAGAGTTGGCATGAGATGGGCTTTTCCTTTTCAGTCTCAGAGTTGGATAAGAGTTTATGCGTTGCATGTGAATCCAGCATTTTTCATTGTGCTCATAATTAAGTCTTCTAATCAGAGCTACTGTCATACTAATTTACCATGTATCACTAATGCAATTAAAATGTTAGCTAAAAAACCAAGCCACCATCACTGTGTGGTATAGGAGCTTACAGGTGTGCTGTATTGGTGTTCCGAGTCTTGAAATTACATTAAGTATTCAGACAGTAAAGTAATCAAACATGGAATAGAAAAGTTTGCATTTACAATTATTTGAAACAATTATTTGATCATTTTGTTTCATTTTATTTTTCAATTAAAGGCAACGGTGGCTGATGTCAAATGAAACTGAAACCATTCCAATCATGAGCCTAATGAAATCCTCTTTATTACCTTGAAAATGAACATCGCTGGTTCCTGTTCTTTGTTTTGCAAACTAATTGGTGAGAATTGGTGAGAATAGAAGAAATTGGTGTTAGTTACAAAACTATCGATGACTGTCGGGTTAGCTCCGTAGTTACAGTAAAAAAATTGCACGCTTGCCTGGTATGTCTTTAACCATCATGCATTGCTTCTTACTGTGATGGTGATTAACTACAATGATCTGTACAGTTCCCAGTTTTACTGTATAATTCTGTAAATTTGTTCCACAGTGAAGCCCTTCCACCTCTCCTGGGAAAGGGATGGGGTAGCATTCAGGGAGAGGTGGTCACCCTGTTCTCTGTGTTGGCTTAGAGACTTGAGAGCTGTCAACCTTGAAATTCACTGTTATCCAATGAGCTTATACTATTTCTGTGGCTGTGTTTATTTTACATTATGGGGCCTTCTGTGGAGGACAGTGGAAAAAGTGATAGAAAGAAGTTGGTATAGCCTAGTGTTTTTCCCCTCCACCCCACCATTCCCTCAAGTGAATACGTGAAAGGTTTTCTAAAGATGATATGTGTATAAGGTGCATAATCAGCTGTGTAGAAATGAACCCCTCCCCCCCACACAGACACACACACTCACACTCACACACACCTCCACCCTCATCTCTTTTTCTCCTCCAACTCTTTTGCACAAAACCCTTCATCAGTCACTGAGCCCCACTTACTTAGCAGACAGCAGATCCATTCACACGGCACACACCTTTTTCTGCTCCATTTCAGCTCAAGAGGAATACGCACACACACACACACACACACAAATGCATACTGACACACACATGTACTTTCTCACAGACACTCAAGCACACATACACTTACAGACACACACCTTCTCTCACTGAAAGGTACATACACGTGCACACACACACACACACACACACACACTCATCACTTAGTCGTGAAGAGCCACCTGTAAATGAGCCTAGTGTGAGTGCAGAGAAGACAGCACTGGGAGCTGAGCATATGGCTGTGTGTGTGTGTGTGTGTGTGTGTGTTTCGGTGCCTCCACGCCTCATATAGCCACATAATTGAGCCGCAAACAGAGCAGGAGGCTGGGAGAGGGGATTTATATACCAGAGACATTTTAATCAGGACCATTAGCATTTCTTCCACCGCTAGCCGTTTTTAAACATCACATTTCATTTGATGGCAGAATCTAATACACTGTAAAATGGCTTTGGAGTTAACCTTCTCCTTAGTCCGAAACATAAACAGACATAGATAATTCAGCTGTGTGACGAAGTTGCTATACTTCACAGCAGAAGAAGATGGGTATGATCCTGGGACTCACTTTATAGGCACCAATGGCCTTATGTGCAGTGCCTTAATGGAATGTACTGGAACACACTGTACGAGCTCCTACACAAAAGACACAAAATCTGTGAAATTCTGAGAAGTTCACGGACTGTGTGAAATCGCACACAAGGCCTGATATGTGGTTGGTTTGCGTTGCCATGGGGATGGTGGCCATCACGAACCAATTCAAATCAGCGAAGTCAACACACATTGAAAGATGGACGCATTATATGAAATGGCCTTCATGGACTGTGCCAACACTGTGTTTTGCCATTCCTGAACTCACCAGATAGACAGCGTTTCAGTATGACGGAAAACACAATGGCACGTTTCAATTAAGGGCCGGGGCTAGCCCAAGGCTTTTGCCTGGTCTTAAACATTTGTAATGGTCAACATATCAATACTGCCTGATTATCGATGTTTAACTGAATCATATTTTTAATTTATATTGCATTATGCATAGACACAGGCCCCTGTATGTTGGAATGATTTCAGCTTTTTTCAGGTACTTTTGGCACACCTCTGCTCTGTGTTAGAAAATGTTAGAAGTGTTAGAAATGACTTTTTGATGTTTGTCTAAGCTTTTATTCCAAACTTTAAGTTATTTTTTTTAATATGTGTTTTTAAAAAGTATATTGCATATACTTTTGTAAAACTTCTTTGTGGTCGCTGAAACCACTCAGTTACTACTGTGTCTGCACATACTTCAAAAAAATTTTTTTATTTGGTCTGATATTCACCTCTTCTTCACTAATGCCTTCTTGTACACAATTTCTATTTGTTTATATGGATGCATATTCTGTATGTCTGAACAGTATATTCTGTAAATTCAGATTACCACAGATTACTGAGGCATGATGTGGGGTCAGGGGAGGTCAGACACCAAACAACGAAGTGTCAATTAGAGAAGCAACTGTGCTCTGAGGCTGGATTTTAGGATTAACGAGGGCGTTAACGAGCTTCTTAAACAACGACGGAAGGAAACGACACATAAAAGGGTCAGAACAGCTCCTTTACAAAGTGCCGTCCTGCCAAGCCTCCTGCAGTGCATAAATCGATGAGGAGACAGTTGTTCAACTCGCAGCTACTAAACCCTTTTTAGAGGGAAGATCGAACTGATGAAGCTTGTCCATAGTGGACACGTGAGGGCAATAGCCATATCATCTATGCTATTAATTAATTACAAAAAAAAGGAAAAAAAGGTTCATTTTCAAATGATTATCCTCACAGAGCATATTTAAACATCCAATATAACTTCAAAAAGCATTTTACTCATCACAAGCCACTATACCTCACAACTTTATCATTTCAGAGACTTAATTAAATCATGCTCTTAACACAGGTTGTTCAGATGGAGATGTCACATAGAGATCAAAGGCTTCATTAACTACTATGCATGACTGCAGCCCACAGCCAGATAGCCATTTAGCGGTGGCAGTGCTCACACGCTGAACTGGGTCAGGTGACTCCTTTTTACGCATTATAACAAATCACCCCCCTGTAGTGAATCAAATTTTTATTCACATTACATTATACATAAGATGTGAAAACTGGGCTGGAGGTCATAAGCTGCTGCATAAGACACAGACAGGGCTAGGAGACATAGACTGGGCTTGGGGATACAAGTTAGGCAGAATGGCCCAGGAGGGACAAGTAGGGCTTAGAGACAGAGAGAGAAGTTAGAGTGGAGGAGACCCAGTCCAGGCTGGACATGTGTTCTCCGGGCCCCTGTGACTGAAGTAGCCTTTGAAGGCCTCGACCAAACATGATGCTGAGCATGGAATGTTTTTGTGACAAAATAAAAAAATAAATAGAAAAAATAAATAAATAAATAAATCAAATCTGAAATAATGAAATGAAAAATTACATAATTAATTAAAATATCAAATAGAAATTGAAATACATCTATTTATTTTACTTGCACATCATGATATAAATAAATCTGTTAGTCTCCCATTATTTATTTATATAGCTGAGGCCACTATCTAGACAGAAGTTACAACTGACTGCACCAGGAGACAGGGGAAGGAGATGCAGACTGTGAAGAAGATGAAGGCTGGTCCAGAAGACACAAAGTATTTTATAAAAAGGATATTTTTATTGTTTGTATTAAAAAGTAATTCTGTACTTTTCCTAAATCCCTGCCTTCTGAGAGTTCGAAAAAATGATAAGTTTCAGCGAGTTTGCATGTGAACAAAAGGCCAAAAAGTCTAAAAACTTAACTGTTTTTGCAGATACCTGGATCATGAATAGGGCCTTAGACTGGCTTGGGCAGAAAGTGTTGAGCTCTCACTGGAGCCCGGATGAATCTGGAGATTACAGTCATCTTCCAGAGCTGCCTGTCCTTCTGCTGGAGGAATGAGACACAGAGATCAGGGCTCCAGACAACACAAGGGAGTAGGAGAGAGAGAGAGAGAGAGAGAGAGTGAGTGAGAGAGAGAGACAGAGAGTTAGAGAGAGGGCGGGACAACGTAAACAGAGATGTTGCCAGTTTTGGGGAGAGGTGAGAATTTCTGTGCGAGTTGCATCCCAATATGTGTTCGTGTGAAAGCACTTTAGAGAAGGGCTAATTAAAAATTTTATCACCTCCGGTGGCAAAACAGCTGCTTCAATTCACACTTAAATAAATGATGCCACGCTATAAAAACACACTGCTCCATTTTCAGACATCTATACGCATCTCTTGGCTTGTTTTTGCCGCATAATTAGCCAATCAGACAAGAAATACGTCATTCTGTAACACTCTTCTGTAAGGGTGCAAAACACAGGACAAGGAGCAGGTGAGAGTAGAGCCTGTCTTAAGTGCTTACATGGGCACTTTCCCCGACAAACATGTCAACAACAACCAGTCCCAGTGCAAAAAAAAAGATGGAGAAAGGGGAAATAAAACAGCTTGTCCAGCCACAACACTTTTTTTGACAGATGCTTAAATGATTTAGGAGCACTTCAGATGCCACCTACTGGTCTCCTATTTCCAACTAGTCCGAGTTCGACTCTTCTACTCTGTACCATAGTGTGTGTGTGTGTGTGTGTGTGTGCTGTGGGGACATTGTTGAGTGGGCTATGGGACTCATTATTGGACGGGGTATTGCTGTTGTGAGAGTGTATGTGTATACGTGTGTGTGTGTGTGGAGACTGTGTAGAGTCGGCTCATTATTGGGGGTACTGCATTGAGAGAGTGTGTTTGTGGGGGGGGGGGGGGGGGGTGGGGGTGTTTGTGTATGTGTGTGTCTGAAAACCAAAGAGTGCAGGAAAGGTATATTGTGGAGGGACAAAACACTGAGCTGTTTCTTTTACACCCAGTCTCCTCTGGACATGCTACCCAGTTTTCCACTTACCACAGAGTGTTTATGATTAAATAAACTCTGCAAGCAAATGCCCCGCTGCGTCAATCAAGGCTTTTTAAAGAGTCCTTTCCTCTTGTGCTTCATTTAAGTAAATGCTTTTCCATTAAGAACAAACAGAGCGTAGAATGTGGACATCTACTCCTCGCAATCAAAAACTCAATCAGACAGACACATCTGGGACGACACACACACACACACACACACAGACACATACACACACACACACACAACTCAAGCGTTTATCCAGAATCTGTGTGTTACTAGAGCATGCAAGCAACTTTGTGTGTGTATATGTGTGTGTGTGTGTGTGTGTCTCTTATCAGACTCGCAAGAATTTACTGTGTGTGTGTGTGAGTGTGTGTGTTGGTAGTGAAAACAATATATGTGAGAGAGAACATAGAGGAGACAGTCTGAACGATATGGTCATATGGAGTTTAATGTAAGAGTGTGTGTGTGTGTGTGTGTGTGTGTGAGAGAGAGAGAGAGAGAGAGAGAGAGAGAGCAAGCAAGAGAGTCTGTATGGCAGTTGGTACTGAAGCACATAGGCGAACGTGTATGTGTTGTTTGTGCGTGCGTTTGCATGTTGGTGTATATGTGTGTGTGTGTGTGTGTGTGTGTGTGTAGGAAGTTAGCATAGAAGCTTAGCATGATCCTTTGGCTCAAGGTGGCATTCTCTCGTCTGTTTGCCACCTGGCAGCTGTCCTGCTAGTGTGCATGTGAGGATTGGTGCTGAGGCAAAAGGGGGTTTGGTAGCACAGAATACAGAGGGGCAAGTGTGTGGTGTGTGTGTGTGTGTGTGTGTGTGTGTGTGTGTGTGTGTGTGTGCACACATCTAGAACACACAGAGACACATGCAGATGAATTATACACTCTTAGTCATTCTCTGTGTTAAACACAGGGACAGTACCCCCTCCACACACACACAAACACATACAGACTCATACACATGAATTATATATAAACTCACTCACTCATACTGGCACATAACCTACACACCCACCCCACACACACACACACACACACACACACACACATCAAAGAAATGAAACACACCATAAACCTGAAGATGAGGATTTGAAGTGCTGAAGCACACAATGATACCAAAAGCAAAAGTGACAGCATCAGCAGTTAGGAACAGAAGCACCTCAACAAGCTGATTTAAGCTATACTATTACTATAAAGTGCAGAACAATATGAACACAACACTTTTATTGATTTATGGCAATAAAGAGCTTAATTTTGGCATTTAGATAATACCGCAAAGCCGCTGGCCTCGTTTCAGATGGTTCCAGAAGTCCTTTTAACAAATTACCACTATGCCTTCCTGCATTACCTTAAATAGAACATATAATCAGTGATAAATTAGAGCCCAACGGGTCAATTAACCTAACACTGAGGCACTATAAAAATATATGTATTGAAATATTGGACTAAATTGGATTGGTAATAGATTAAAAAAATCCTTTTAATATGAGAGGATATACACTGCCATCTTTCAGCAGGCAAAAATTATGCTTTATTCAGTCGATTAATGTTGTTGGAGATTCCCATTAAGAGTTGATTTTAGTTTAAGTAACTCCAACAGGCAAGTAATGGCACGTTTTTAATTGTCCTTTTTGAGATGAGACAGCAATTGTTCAAAAAGAATGCCTCTGACTGAGTGCTATGATGGGGTAATGCCCAAAAAAAGCCTGCTCAACATAACATAGCTTGTTGCCGCCATGAAGTGAAGTAAGTCACATGAATCTGAAATGTGAAATCATGTGTGTTTCACATAAACCTGGCAAAAGACATTGACCTCAGCAGAGTTGTTACTGACATATGCTGTCAAGCTGTATGTGAAGAATTATGTTGGCCACAGACCTCAGAAGAGAATGTACTAGGTGAAAGTGTGTGTGTGTGTGTGTGTGTGTGCATGTAAATGCTTATTGATTTTGTGTGTGTGTGTGTGTTTAAAAAAGACTGACCAAAACAAACAATTAACTGGTCTGTTCAGATTTGAATGGTTGATGGTGTATAAATGGTTGTATGTGTTGTGACAGCATGTCAGACGTGACAGATGGAGCAGTCCCCCCTCATCTTACGGGTGACAGGTTGTGTGAGGCTGCGTCTGCTGTACTGAGAAATCACACACCAGCTGACTCCATACGCCTTTCCTACTGGGGCCTGCCACCAACTCAGAGCTCATATAGGGAACACATGGAGGCTACAGTCAGATTGCCCCAACTGGGTACCAGAACTCTACTGAGGTATTAGCCGTCACCACATACCGTCTCAGAGATATTAGCCTTCATACCTGTTACACCATGTCCCAACAGCGAGCAAGCACCAGACTGTTGCATAGCATTGAAGGTCCTCACACAAGGTGTCCACACTGAATATGTTAAATATGCTGCTCTATTCTGATACATTTTCCATTCAAACAAGCAGAGCAACGCACATGACAGAAAGGATCAAACCCTAGCCCTGCTATTTCCCATTGTCGAGTGCTGTCGGCAGGTATGAGAGAGACATCATTTGGTTCAACGTAGACCAAACAGTGAAACTGAAGCCAACTTGATGACTGACAGTTGTCTGTCAGTTTGCAAATTCTGTCTGCACCAGATGCTGCAAGAACAGAGATATGGGCTGATCGGGAGGGCAGTTTACCATTACCAAAGTACATATACACATACACACATACTCAGGCACATACGCACTCAAGACACACAGACACACACACATTTGACACACACATACTCAGTATTACTAGTCATGACATTCCGAAGTTGACTGGAACACTATAACAAACCAAATACAAAATGCTTGTTTATATCACCCATAAATATGCGCAAATACAATAAATAATATACAAAAGTAGAACGTAATAAAGTGTGTATCTGTATATCTGTGTGTGTGTGTGTGTGTGTGTGTGTGTGTGCTTGAGAGAGAGACAGCAAGATAGAGAAAGACAGAAAGGGAGATGAAGGGAGGTGTCCGCAGCTGATTTATATGCAAATTGTGATCTTCCCTGATTCATCCACTGTGTGTGTGCGTGTGTGTGTGTGTGCGCAATGTGTGGCGATTAATCAAGGGGCACTTAATGTCCGATATTTCCAGGAACTTGTGAAATGTCGTGAAATGAAAGGTTGTCCTAAATTGAATTTTAAACAGTTTAGAGGGGTGGACTGAGGAGAATATGATCACCCTTCCTGATCTAGTTTCCCATCTGCAGACAGGGGTGACCTGTATTTGTGTGTGTGTGTGTGTGTGTGTGCGTGGTGTGTGTGTGTACTTGTTTGCATTTAGAGTGTTAGCTCAGACCCATCGCTTGTCCAGACGCCCAGGGGTAACACTCACCTGTTCATGCAGCCCCACCTATACCTGATGCAGTAATGCAGAAGTGCAGTCTGCTATACTGGTGTGGCACCAGGGTATGGGCACACCTGGAGAGCGTAGGTCAGATACCCACTTAAACCTACTTGACGCAGACTTGTAGAGTGCTGGTCAAATACAACGCAACAAGTGTTTACATGTTGACATACAGAGTGCATGTCAAATGCTTACCTCTTGCAGAAAATCTTGGGCGCAAGATTAATTTGGTCGGTGCAAGGTGGGAAAAACATTGCACTTGATCTCAGCCGTTTTCATTGGGGACAGTGCAGTCTGTCCTTGGGTAAAACACTTACACGTGCATCTTCCATCAGTAGCAGACCCCTCCAGACCTCCCACACAAACCACTGTGGTGTCTTTTACCTGCGCCTGGAACACAGGTGTTTCACACACACCACAGGTGTACCTGCCCCTCCCCTACTTTTCCCCGGTACTTTTACTTCAGTCCACAGCTGTAGCGGGGCTTCCAACTTCCTATCAATTATATCATGCAAATGTGGACCAGTCAAAAAGGAAATTCTCAGGGGAACCACAGAATTTATGTGTGTGTGTGGAAAAAATCTGCCAATTCAAAGAAGAAATGTATTCCCTGGAGGGATGTTATTTAAAAAAATAGATATTAAAAAATATGTGCATTTCTGTTCTGAAGTTGGCATAGACACAGAAGAGTGTTTTGATCTCCCAGCTGTTAGCAACTTGTGTTGTGATTAGGAAAGAGTCCCTTTTAAATGCTCATGCAACAGCTAATGGAAACACTCACAGGCTCCCATCTCCTCTCGTCCACTTCTCATGAATGCACATGAAACATGCAAATGACTTGGAGGGGAACCGAGGGAGAGGTCACTCCGGTTCATACCAGACTGAGCGCACTTGACGTTCAGCTCATGGCTACTGCATCTATTGACACAAACACACACACACACACACTTTATCTTTTCACTCTCTCTACACAATTATTTCCCCCTGCAGTAGCCATTCTCATTTTCTCTCTTTTCAAAACTTTCCATCTCATAGTCATAGTCTTTTTCACATCTCCTCTCTTCGCTCACTCTTCTCTCTCCTCCTTCCTCTCTCTCATCTGTCTTTCTCTCCCACTCTCCCAACTCTCATTTCAATGTGATGCTTTTACTGTAAGCCTTGCTCCCTGGCATTTTACTACCTTATATGTTTCAGTGTTGTACTATTCTTGTAAGAAAGTTAGACAGTGGTCTAATAAAAAAGGGATAAATCTCTGTCTCCTCCTACCTTTTATTCCTCTCTCTCTATCTAACAGGTCCAATCTCTTTCTCTCCAACTCTCTCGCATCACTTACTCCCCTCTCCCTCTCTCTTTCTGTCTTTCTTTCCCAATCTTCTGGTCTGTGTGCTATGATCAATTATTTACTTCTGAGCACAGTTACAACTGTTTTGGGGTGATTATTATTCATTTTTGCAAGAAGAATCAGGGGTTTTGTGGATGTAGTTTGAAAATTGGGAATAGTGTTTTATCGTTTTGAGAAAGGATGGGAGGTCTCAAGAAATGCATTTTAGCAATGATGAAAGACAGTAATGCTTTTACTGTAAGGCTTGCTCTTCGGTGTTATTCTGTTCTGCGTGTGTTTTGGTGTTGAAATTTGTTAGAAAGTTAGCCAGAGGTCTAATAAATCTCTCTCTCTCTCTCTCTCTCTCTCTCTCTGTTTGTCTGTCTGCACTGGCTGCTGGTGTAGAGGCCTAACTCAAACAGGGGTGTAATAATTCATTCTGTCTTGCCTCCTTGTTTCCCCTTCACCCTTGTTGTCTTGCTGTCCTCCTCCTCCGCTTGGGGCCAGCTTCAGATAAGCCCAGAGCGCAGAGTCGCTCTGATAAGGAAATGAATTAGTGGCTACACAGGTAGTTTACATACTCAGCAACATCACTGCAGAGCTAGATGAATGGGTTTTGTCTGTGGCCTTTTTTCTTTCCTTGTGGATCAGTTTGGATAAAATTCTGCTAAAATTCCCTATGACATAACAGTGTTACAAGGGAATACAGTCTTGTTTATCTACAATGATCGTTACTCCATTTTCCCTATCAACACCTGCGTCATGAGACTGGCATTTGGGCCAGTTTTGAAAGGACACAAACCTGCGTTCCATACAAACAACATACTGGGGACTAACTCTGTGACAGGCATCAGCCTAAATGTGCTCCACTGAAAGACCATACCAAGGGCCTAGCCCATACTCAGCATCAATATTTTAAACATCCAGTCATCTGTATTTATCCAAATGTCATATGTGCCTTTGGTCCGGTTTGCTCTGGTCGGTCCATTCAATCATCATCATCGTGTGGTTAGCATACCTGTCTGCATGGGAAAGAAACTTGAGGCTGCAGAAGGCTTGATGGATGGCTGACTCTAAAATGACTCAACAAAGTGCCACAGCCTGCTGCCAGGGCTGGATGATGAGGGAGACAAATTATAAAGCCATCAAACTCCTGTGAGATACCACCCACAAAACCTGAATTTCATGTATATTTAATCAAGAACAAAGTGATAATGCATTGCCTCCCTCCAGCCTTGTTGTAATATGCGAATGACACTTCAAAACAAATAGGAACATAACAAAACATCTATGTAATTTACCAACTGCGGCATTTCAAGTAATTTGAATAAATGTTAAAACTAAATAGATGAATAAAATTAAAAAAAAAAAACAGGACTGACGACAAGTTTTATTATTGCTTGGTCACAGGCCTATCTAATTGTATTTTCACATAAAAAAATAACATGATTAGAAAACTGGTTGGAATATTTGCTCTTAGCAGAGTGGGTTTAGCACAGCACAGTGGTCTTCTGGGCCATTAAAAGAATTCCCTGCCTCAGTCACTTAAAGCCAAAAAAAAAACTATTTGGAAGTAATGACATGCTAGTTACTGATTAGCTTGTTAGGATGATCAAAGTCAACTTTGGGCTCTATGAAGAGGATGGAATATTAATGAGCTTTAAGAGAGAGACTCTGCTGTTGCTGTTATACACACTAGAGGAAAATAACTATTAGGCCCAGCCAGACACATGCACACACTCACACACAACACATCAATGGAAAATGACAATTAGGCCCAACTACAGGACTGGGTGGGCTGCTTGGTAAATATTAGGAGAGAAATTATGAGGGGTGAACTTTGATTAAGGAACCTTAACCTCTCACTGCATATTTACACACACACACACACACACATACACACACACACACACACACACACACACATTTTAAGCCCTGCTTAATAAATTATTCATCAGTGTTATGAGGAAATGCAGCTGGCCGTTAGCATCAGATTGATGGGGAGCGGATAAAAAAGGGGCCAGAGATGCAGTCAGGGTGTATATCAAAGCTGAGGTGGAAAATGCTCTCTGTGTGTGTGTGTGCATGTGTGTGTGTGTGTGTGTGTGTGCATGTGTGTGTGTGTGTGCGCGCGTCTGTGTGTGTGCATGTGTGCGTGTGCGTGCATGTGTGTGTGTGCTCGTGTGTGTGTGCATATGTGTGTGTGTGTGCGTGCATGTGTGTGTGTGTGTGTGTGTGTGCGCATATGTGTGTGTGTGCATTTACATTACATTCACATTTATGCATTTAGCAGACGCTTTTATCCAAAGCGACTTACAAAAGAGGATAACATTCAAGCTACAACTCAGTGAAAGAACAAACAAGGAGTGCATATTGCTAACATAGAATCTGCACTATTTTAAGTTGAAAGTGCAATAGTGGAACGCAGTGTAGAGAAATTAAATTAAGTGCATTCTAAAAAATTTACGCCAGGAGATATTCTTGGAAGAGCTGGGTCTTCACGAGTTTCTTGAAGGTGGAGAGGGTATCAGTTGATCTGGTAGCACTTGGGAGGTCATTCCACCAGCGCGGAACCAGATATGAGAAGAGTCTGGCTTGACCTGCACAAGGCGTTGGCCGTGCTAGAAAACATTCCTTAGAGGAGCGTAGCGGTCGTCGGGTGACATAGGGCTTCAGAAGAGTGTTCAGATAGATGGGAGCAGAGCCATCATTCACCCTGTAGGCCACCATAAGTGCCTTGAATTTAATGCGAGCAGCCAAGGGTAACCAGTGAAGTTCAATGAACAGAGGTGTGACATGTGCCCTTTTTGGCTGGTTAAAGACCAGACGTGCAGCTGCATTCTGGATTATCTGTAGCGTCTCACCGCACAGGCTGGTAGGCCTGTGCATGCGTGTGTGTGTGTCCAGAGAGGCAACAAACTCAGAGCTTCAATCAGACCCTACTGCCCAAGAGTAAGAATCAGACATAAGTCTCATCCAAATCAACACGTGTGTCCTAAGCAACAACTCACATTGCAAAGATTACTATGACTTGATATACCTCCAGGAAAACCTGAAACCATCCTTTTTTTCACCAGGGTGAGTGAGTAAATATCTACCGATCATTGGCAGGTGTAGCAGTTGTTCTTGTCTTAAGCCTGTGTGTGTGTGTGTGTGTGTGTGTGTGCATGAACTAAGACTCATTCTAAATTTGTTGGTCTGTAAATTTGCTCATGTGCGTTTGGTTTTGTAAATGTGTAGATCAGTTTGTGTGCATGTGTGTGTTGCTGTCTAAGTGTGTGTGTGTGAGTGTGTGTTTTGTGTGCTGTTGGCAGGGATATGTGGTAGCAGCTGCTGTCCGGGTAATGAGTTGCCCTCTCACTCCCAGTCTCATAATTATCATTGTTGTAATTTGTGACGACGGCCTACTCGCTCATTCAATCACACAAACACTAACACACACACACACACACAAACACACAAACATACACACACACACACACACACACACACACAGACACAAAAACACGCACACAGGTGGCAGCTCAGTCCAGTGCCCCATGCGGGTGTTGAACATGGTGGGAGGTGAGAACACACATGGGTGTGATACCTCATTAGTTGTGGAAGATACATTTTTAGCTCCCCTCTGTTAATATATGTGTGTGTGTGTGTGTGAGAGAGAGAGAGAGAGAGGAGAGAGAGAGCATTTTCCTGAAAACCTGGCTGTGTGGGTGGAAAATACAGCACCTGTATAAATGTGGACAAATCCCTCGGTGCTTCATTGTTGAAGGGCATCATTCACTGCTCTTTATTGACGTCAACAAATTAAACAGAGTAAAAAACTCAAACTAGTTTAATGGAGGAGATACAACTGTCAGTGAGTGAGTGTGTGAGTGAGTGGATCACTCTAGTCTGTAAGATTGGAGACTCTTATGAGGTCTAGTTGATTTTTAATAACTAGTAAATTTCTCACTCATCTGGCAATGAGAAACTGACCTTCCATTTACAGGAGTGTAACCAACATGGGATTTGAAGCTGAATTAAGGCATAACAGTTTTTAATGATAAATTAGACACTGAAATAAAAATTATCACACAATTAGCAAAATTCTCTCTCAAGGAGCAAAACACCTGTGCAGTTTTGCACAAAATTAAGCACAATGTTTGCTTCACACTTTTTGCAAAACTCTACACACAGTAATTACACACTACACACACACATTTTTACACTAGACACAAGATACTGCCCCCCAAAATACCGCACACATCCAACTGAGCAAAAACACATTTGTTGTGTTTGAACACACAAAAGTGCAAAATTGGAAACACAATAAGCAGTTATACTCACTGTATAGGTGAAAAGATCTATGACAATTCAAAAACATTCCTAGTCTGTTTTGAATAATTGCATGTCTCTCTCTTCCACATATTACTGTATATCAAGCAGTTTCATTGTAGTATCACATAGAGGTGTATAGAGTGACTGAGGAAAAATGTAAAAATCAAAAAAAAAAGGTCTTGTGTGTTGTAGCATGTCAATATTATTTTTGTCATTAAAATGATCCTTGTATAAAAATGTCCAGGAAAAAAGTCCAGCACACGCTATTTCTTACAGTAAAAAAGTGTTTTTTGCTAATGTGTTCTGTATTGATGACCGTAGTGAGTAACTGACTGCAATAGTGTCTGATCATTTGAAGACTGTGTTAGTGAGAAGAAAAAATAGCATTTTATAAATATGTGAATAGTTTTGAATGTGAATAGTGAATATATGAATAGTGTATAGTATTTGCAAACTGGGTGGGAGTTATGCAAATTGGGTGTCATGTTTGGATAACTGTGTGAAATATTTGGAAGAAAGGACCCCTGTTTTTAAAATTGTGTGTAAACAAACAAACAAAAAAAACATCTGAAGAAGAATGCAAGACGTCAACACATTCTGGATAATGCATCTTCTGAAATTCATTTGGTGAAAAACTTCAACCAACCCATATCAAGGGCATCTACAAGCACCTGTGTGGTCACTTCAGATTGCCATCATGCCAGAGCTTAGTGCCATGCTGTGATGAAGAGACTTTAACACAGCACGTTGCGCGTCCTCTTTTTGCCAAAGGCTAGAAGGATGAGGCTACTTGAGGCAACTTGTGTTGACATCTCACGTTCTCCTTCAGAGAACCGAGGTTACGTAAGTAACTGTGAGGTTCTCTTTCAATCAAACTGCTCAACGTCAATATATTCGGGATACGTATACCACCACGCCTCAAGGAGCCTAACAGTGGCTGGTGCACATGGGAGTCAAATCAGAGATGAGAGGCAAAGAGCTGTGTAGGAAAATTTTAATATCCTCAAAATGAATATCAGCGAAAGAGAACTGTAATGTGATACAAATGTATGCCATATGTAAAACTTTAGTCTAAAGGGCTAAGACAGCCAACCAAGCAAATTATGGTTGGGAATGTGGAAAACAGGGTGCTGTTGAAAACCAAATAGACATCTATCTCCACCAGGAATTTAGAGGGAGTGGACATAGAACCTAAACAAGTTAAAACAACAGAAGCGGTCAAATGTCATTGTGAGGCAGAAGGTCTGCCATTTGTTTACATGTGATGTGCTCTAGGGGTTAAACGGAATCCTAGTCTCCAGAAGATAGGCTTGTTACTCTACATTCCTTGTGTAGGTTTTGTGTGGGTAACTTGCCTCTAAAGATTAAAGACTGCAGTGATCCACCAAGTTGCCTGCCTGGAATTTTTGACCACAGCTGCCAACATGGAATCTCCTGCCAGAACCCACATACCAGTTGTACTGGGGGAGGAAGTCACCCACACACCCACCTGACCAAGGCCAATGTCAGCAAAGCAGTTTTAAGCAATAGCGGTTGATGAGATCAAAGAATCGCACACCTTTTATTAACTCCTAGGCCAGGAGGGGACATACCAGCCTATCCCAAGTATCACCCTGAGGTGCTCAAAAAACAGAACTTGGGAAGGAGGCTGTTTTGTCAAAGAAGTGCTGATGTGGTTGGACAAGGATCACAACCGCAACCACCACCAAGACGCACATAAAAGCCACCCCTTTGAGCTTAGAAAAACATGTGAAAGGGTGAGACACCATGAGCTACCCTGACAGTCTAGCGGGGTAGTACGGAAACAGCTGTACATCTAGATCCACATATAAGCTTCTGAGGAGTGCATCAGCTGCACCTGGCACATTTGTCAATAAGCCTCTCCAAAGTTCTGCCACAGTCGATGGAGAGGCCTTAGAGGAGCACGGAGGCACTACAAGTGGAAAAGGGCCACACCAGTGACACCAGACACAAGAACTAAAGGGTAACCGAAGGACACCTCCAGACTGCAGCGAAAAGTAGGGGTGGTGGTAGGGCCAACCATGGAGCGTGGTGATGCTGGTCACAAGCAGCAAACCTGCCATGGAGACTGAGGTACCCAGTCAAGAGGTCTGCCAAGAGAGAAGCCTCACGGAAGTTCACAGAGACAAGAGACAGAGTTGTGAGCACACCTCACTCTATAGAGTGATAGGGAGTAGGACACGTGGGGGGTCATGCTGTGGGGAAACACAGCTAAGCTTGGCAGTGTGTGCAGCACAGCAGACAGGGTCATGTGCGTGTCTCACAGGTTCCCTTGCAGAGTCTCTATTGAGGTGAGAGCAGGGAAAATATGGTGTGAGGGAAACATATTCATATTTAGTAGAATGCACCACATTGCACCCAGAGGCCTGTGAATGTCCCACATATTGTCTCACTTCCTCCCATAGTTGTCAGGCACAACATAAGGCTGGGGTGCAAACGCAGCCACCTTTGAAGGAAGTTGCGGTAGTGGTGAACACTGACCCGCAGGGAAACATGTTTCGGCATTCACTGCTCTTTATTGACGTCAACAAATTAAACAGAGTAAAAAACTCAAACTAGTTTAATGGAGGAGATACAACTGTCAGTGAGTGAGTGTGTGAGTGAGTGGATCACTCTAGTCTGTAAGATTGGAGACTCTTATGAGGTCTAGTTGATTTTTAATAACTAGTAAATTTCTCACTCATCTGGCAATGAGAAACTGACCTTCCATTTACAGGAGTGTAACCAACATGGGATTTGAAGCTGAATTAAGGCATAACAGTTTTTAATGATAAATTAGACACTGAAATAAAAATTATCACACAATTAGCAAAATTCTTCTCTCAAGGAGCAAAACACCTGTGCAGTTTTGCACAAAATTAAGCACAATGTTTGCTTCACACTTTTTGCAAAACTCTACACACAGTAATTACACACTACACCACACACATTTTTACACTAGACACAAGATACTGCCCCCCAAAATACCGCACACATCCAACTGAGCAAAAACACATTTGTTGTGTTTGAACACACAAAAGTGCAAAATTGGAAACACAATAAGCAGTTATACTCACTGTATAGGTGAAAAGATCTATGACAATTCAAAAACATTCCTAGCTCTGTTTTGAATAATTGCATGTCTCTCTCTTTCCACATATTACTGTATATCAAGCAGTTTCATTGTAGTATCACATAGAGGTGTATAGAGTGACTGAGGAAAAAATGTAAAAATTCAAAAAAAAAAGGTCTTGTGTGTTGTAGCATGTCAATATTATTTTTGTCATTAAAATGATCCCTTGTATAAAAATGTCCAGGAAAAAAGTCCAGCACACGCTATTTCTTACAGTAAAAAAGTGTTTTTTGCTAATGTGTTCTGTATTGATGACCGTAGTGAGTAACTGACTGCAATAGTGTGTGATCATTTGAAGACTGTGTTAGTGAGAAGAAAACAAAATAGCATTTTTATAAATATGTGAATAGTTTTGAATGTGAATAGTGAATATATGAATAGTGTATAGTATTTGCAAACTGGGTGGGAGTTATGCAAATTGGGTGTCATGTTTGGATAACTGTGTGAAATATTTGGAAGAAAGGACCCCTGTTTTTAAAATTGTGTGTAAACAAACAAACAAAAAAAAACATCTGAAGAAGAATGCAAGACGTCAACACATTCTGGATAATGCATCTTCTGAAATTCATTTGGTGAAAAACTTCAACCAACCCATATCAAGGGCATCTACAAGCACCTGTGTGGTCACTTCAGATTGCCATCATGCCAGAGCTTAGTGCCATGCTGTGATGAAGAGACTTTAACACAGCACGTTGCGCGTCCTCTTTTTGCCAAAGGCTAGAAGGATGAGGCTACTTGAGGCAACTTGTGTTGACATCTCACGTTCTCCTTCAGAGAACCGAGGTTACGTAAGTAACTGTGAGGTTCTCTTTCAATCAAACTGCTCAACGTCAATATATTCGGGATACGTATACCACCACGCCTCAAGGAGCCTAACAGTGGCTGGTGCACATGGGAGTCAAATCAGAGATGAGAGGCAAAGAGCTGTGTAGGAAAATTTTTAATATCCTCAAAATGAATATCAGCGAAAGAGAACTGTAATGTGATACAAATGTATGCCATATGTAAAACTTTAGTCTAAAGGGCTAAGACAGCCAACCAAGCAAATTATGGTTGGGAATGTGGAAAACAGGGTTCTGGTGAAAACCAAATAGACATCTATCTCCACCAGGAATTTAGAGGGAGTGGACATAGAACCTAAACAAGTTAAAACAACAGAAGCGGTCAAATGTCATTGTGAGGGCAGGAAGGTCTGCCATTTGTTTTACATGTGATGTGTGCTCTAGGGGGTTTAAACGGGAATCCTAGTCTCCAAGAAGATAGGCTTGTTACTCTACATTCCTTGTGTAGGTTTTGTGTGGGTAACTTGCCTCTAAAGATTAAAGACTGCAGTGATCCACCAAGTTGCCTGCCTGGAATTTTTGACCACAGCTGCCAACATGGAATCTCCTGCCAGAACCCACATACCAGTTGTACTGGGGGAGGAAGTCACCCACACACCCACCTGACCAAGGCCAATGTCAGCAAAGCAGTTTTAAGCAATAGCGGTTGATGAGATCAAAGAATCGCACACCTTTTATTAACTCCTAGGCCAGGAGGGGACATACCAGCCTATCCCAAGTATCACCCTGAGGTGCTCAAAAAACAGAACTTGGGAAGGAGGCTGTTTTGTCAAAGAAGTGCTGATGTGGTTGGACAAGGATCACAACCGCAACCACCACCAAGACGCACATAAAAGCCACCCCTTTGAGCTTAGAAAAACATGTGAAAGGGTGAGACACCATGAGCTACCCTGACAGTCTAGCGGGGTAGTACGGAAACAGCTGTACATCTAGATCCACATATAAGCTTCTGAGGAGTGCATCAGCTGCACCTGGCACATTTGTCAATAAGCCTCTCCAAAGTTCTGCCACAGTCGATGGAGAGGCCTTAGAGGAGCACGGAGGCACTACAAGTGGAAAAGGGCCACACCAGTGACACCAGACACAAGAACTAAAGGGTAACCGAAGAACACCTCCAGACTGCAGCGAAAAGTAGGGGTGGTGGTAGGGCCAACCATGGAGCGTGGTGATGCTGGTCACAAGCAGCAAACCTGCCATGGAGACTGAGGTACCCAGTCAAGAGGTCTGCCTAGAGAGAAGCCTCACGGAAGTTCACAGAAACAAGAGACAGAGTTGTGAGCACACCTCACTCTATAGAGTGATAGGGAGTAGGACACGTGGGGGGTCATGCTGTGGGGAAACACAGCTAAGCTTGGCAGTGTGTGCAGCACAGCAGACAGGGTCATGTGCGTGTCTCACAGGTTCCCTTGCAGAGTCTCTATTGAGGTGAGAGCAGGGAAAATATGGTGTGAGGGAAACATATTCATATTTAGCAGAATGCACCACATTGCACCCAGAGGCCTGTGAATGTCCCACATATTGTCTCACTTCCTCCCATGGTTGTCAGGCACAACAGGGGCTCATAAGGCTGGGGTGCAAACGCAGCCACCTTTGAAGGAAGTTGCGGTAGTGGTGAACACTGACCCGCAGGGAAACATGTTTCGGCATGCCAGCATGTGTTTCATGACAGCCAGAGGCATGTGTACATCCTATAGGTTGCCCCACTGTGCGAGCGAGAGAAAAAACAGTTAAGGACATAGCTGGACACTTTGCATTACATGGGGAAATGTTTAGGCTTGGAGGCATGCCCAACATGACATCCACAAGCACAGGTGTGAAAATGCACCAAGCTCCATAGGGAGAAGGCAAAGATGTAACAAACACCATACCGCGTGCCAGAGAGCAAGAGAAAATTTTGCTAAGGGTAGACATCCTGCACGCCGCATTGTAGGGGGAAACACAATGAAGCTTGGCCATGTGCTGTTTGCCCACGTGTGGCAGGTCTCTCTCAAGTGCAGTGCTGCTGAAAAACAGAATGCTACCTCGGGTACAGACAGACACAATAGGGTCAACAGCATATCAAAATGCTGCAGGCTTGTGTACATTAGGGTGACCAGACGCCCCCGATTTCCAGGAACAGTCCCCATTTTTGGTGGTCATAAAATACAAGAAAATCCACGATGTCCCCGATTTTTGAAGCCAAACATTACTTATTTGGTAACACTTTACTTGACGGGTCCCTTCATAACACATTCAGAGCAGCTGTCATAAACTGCACATAAAGCATTCATGACTGTTTCATGAGACATGATCAACATTCATACCAACCTTTCATGAACATGGAAGACAGAACGATGACTTGTCAAAATAAAAGTCCAACAATTGCATAGCAGCATTGCTGTTTTTGTTTAATATTTCATGAATGTCTTATGAAGTCTACATCAAATGTCACTTTACTACACAAGTATTCCTAATCACTGAGTTTAACACTGGGAGGTAAAATAGCCTACATTCAGCTGACCCGTATTTGTGTAATGGTTGGACATCCCATTAGCAAAAGATGAGAAATCATCAGCAAAGGTTACATTATAATACAAATGCATTTTTTAAAAAAAACAAAAACAAAAATTGTTTGCTTGACCATGTTCTGTCTTTTTGGCACTAGACTAGCCCATTGACTCAGATGTGTGGGGTTTGGAAGAGGTTTGGAAAAAAACGGCAATGCTGCTTTGTGATGTACTTTTATTTTGACAAGTTGTCGTCGTTCTGTCTTCCACATTCATGAAAGATTTGGTATGAATGTTGAGTCATGTCTCAGTAAACAGTCATGAAGGCTTTACGTGCAGTTTATGACAGCTGTTATGAATGTGTCATGAAGGGACCCGTCAAGTAAAGTGTTACCACTTATTTTAATATTTACTGTAGAATTAGGAATGTCCCCAGTTTCCCAGGAAAATTCACAGATATGTCCCCGATTTTCATGTCAGAGGTTTGTAGGGAAGGGTGAACTACACCCACAGTAAGCTGGGTAATCGACAAGGAACAGGTGAGATCCCTCTAACCTTGGGCCTGCCGGAGACAGAGACCAGGTGGAGGTCTGCTTCAGCATGGTGATGCCACTTTTACTGCTTGCATTCAGGAAGAAAAGAAGCTGAATCTAAGCGGACCCAAAGGTACCAAATGGTTGGACTTGTTGAAGTTAACCTCAGCTGAAGGTAAGAATAAGGCTTCTAGTGCATACAGTATGCTGTTGAATTCAGACAAGGACTGCACTGATCTGACATTTGTATCGGATATTGGCCCCGATATGGAACGAAAACAGTTGGTTCCCTAGTTCACACAAAACTAGCTGGTTGAAGCGGTCAGAAACAAACTTAGGCCTACTCTGAAACCTACTGATGCATGCTGTGTTACCAGCCCTTCATCATGCCTTGGCACTAAGCTCTCACCAGATGGCATTCTGAAGTGACCACAGAGGTGCACGTGAATGCCCATTGATTGGGTTGGTTGAAGTTTTTCAGCAAGTTAATGCCTGAAGATGCATTATCCAGGTTGTGTCAAGCAGTTCTGTAGACTCCGTAAACTCTTACCAAAACTCTTTGGAAGTGCAACAACTGCATCATCATGCATTCATTTAATATCAGTTGTTTCTTCAAGTCAAAGGAAAATATGCATCCATAGTGTAACCACAGACTGCAATGCAGATGCCTTCAGTGCGTGAATCATATAAAGCCGACCCAATGGTGTAACACTGGTTTTGATTGGTTCCTGGGTCTTTAAATGACTTGCAGTGGCCTCCTTACCTGTCAGACTGCCTGCACAAACTTCAAATTGCTAGTGGGGCATCTAGGTTTATTTTACCCAGGTTATCACTATAACTGCATCAAAACAAGTGCTTGACTGTAAGTTCCATCTGTCTAACTGACATTTTCAGGTAGTGCTGTGCAACATTTTTGACTTATGTTCTGTTGGAGCTGGGAGCATGGATTTAACTCCAGGTCTTTCTTTCAGTGTCCCTGTGCAGCACTTTAATGAAACCTATCTGTTTGTTTTGTTTTGTTTTATTGGGTAAATTTGTTTAAGGCACAGAAATTTACAACATAGCATCAGTGAAAGTTACTGTATACTGTGGACTAGCTGCTATGCTATGTGTGTTGCATGTTCAGGCAACTCTACTTTAACCTGTCTGGGTCTCTCTATAAACACCTCCTACCCACTCTCTACTCTTCACCTTGTTTCACATGGCCACTCTAAGCCACCTTCAAAACCAAGTCTCTCTCTCTCTCTGTGTCTCTTGGCTATGCTGTCTCTGTTTCTGTCAAGACAATGCTTTTTCAGTCTGTATGGACGTCAAAAAAACAAACAAACAAAAAAAACTAGACCTCTCCCTGTACCCACTTCCACTCTCTACTCTGTTAGTTTGTTCATGTGGAGGATTGGCCACACTAGGTGTCCTTCAACAATGTGACAACAATGTGGCAAATAATTAGGTTATGAAAAATAGGTTACGCTCCCACCATGAGCATGCATCGATCCAGGCTTCACAACCATCCTGTCTAACAGACCACATAGATGTATTACTTAATGTCAGCGTTATAACATGGTATTGGTGAAAATGATATTATAGCCGTGTAGATACAGAGAAACACAAGATTTAAACGGTGTGTCTGTACACAATACAGTGCTTTATGTATGTCTACATAATACTGGAAAACTGGACGTAACTCGTAAACAAAGTAGGATAATCAGCCACACAGGCACACGCACAGACAGACACACACACACACACAGCCACACACACACACACACACACACACACAAAGCAGTAAAGAATAAATGATTCCTAAATTCCCTGGAGCCTCAAAAACATATTTTATGATGTCTTTATATTTATTATGCTTGTTACTGGAATGAAAACGACTCTGTCATCAATTTACTTTTTCCATCAAGGGCATTCCAAAGCTTGCTGGTGTATTACACTTTCCAACATCATTAAGAGTGACCTCCTGAGCCATGAGTGTGACTACAAACAAAACTAAACTAAACAAAACAAAACAAATAAACAACTAGTCCATTGCATTAAGACTGGTGGCCCAGTTATGGAAAGGTCCTGTGTCTCAGCTGTGCCATCTCTCTCTCCAGTCCCATAGCAGCCTATTTGGACTCAAGCATCTGGAGCAGTTACAGTGAGCACCACTGAGTGTGACAAGAGTGTAAACCTAAACATCAGCATGGGAGAAGGACACACACACACACACACACACACGAACACAGACGCTAACCAAACAGTTCAGGCACACAGATATGCACTCTCTAATTATAAAGTTCAAGGACATACACACACCAATCCAAAAGTTCAAGGACACACACACAACACACACCCAAACACACACACAGAAGCTAACCTAAAAGTGAAAGTACATGCTGTGACTCACTCGGTTACACACTCATACACACCTTATCCCAAGAGTAAAAGGACACACACACACACGCGCACACACACACACACACACCTGCAAAGGTCTGCAGATGTGTGGCAGTGTTGGCTCCTGCTCCCTGGCATTAGTCCGCTGGGCCTTGTCCCTGTGCTATAAAGCGTAGCTATCTGCTTTGCCAACATCTTGGAACAATTAAGTGAGTTTGTCCTCTTCTCCATCCCCTCTCCACTCCCCTGAGACTCAGCAGATAGAGGAGCCATTTGCACAGTGCAGAGCAGAAATCCAGCCCAAAGCCTCAGGCAAGGTCCTCAGCAGACAAACACACACACACACACACACACACACACACACACACACAACTCACATGCCACACACATGCACACACACACACACAACGCATCTGTGCCATACACATGCACACACACACACACACACACACACACACACACACACACACAGTTTCTCACATAGATACACACATACACCCGCCTATCTCTCTCTAACTCTCTCTCTCTCACAAACGCACACACACACACACACACACAGACATTCAACATTTACCAGCTATCTGTAAATACATGCACACACTCACACAGAGTAATGCACATTTAACAAGCACTTATACAAATACAGCGTTCAAGATTTGTCGAAACTCCAATGTGCTTGCAGAAGCATTTTGAATAAATACATACAGTTGCATATTTGTAAAAGGACTATGACCTAACAACCTCTCAACTTGAAGCTAAGTCCTTAATGAAGCTTAAGTTTAAGCCAAACAGGACATCTGCACACATCTCACACACAACACATCTCATGCTAATGTCTGAAAATTGGTGACATTTAGCCTGCTTTCAGCTCTGTTTGAAATATGTACATTCATATATCCATTTTAAACAGTGATCCTTTATGTTCATAAGCTTGAAGTAAACTGACAAAAGATGGAGAATGTCACCACAGAGAATGGATGGATGCATCGGCTGTATGCCTGTTTGTTTTTAACATTGCACAGAGATGAGTCTTTAGTCATATACCACATCAGCACCCAGTAGCTAGAAACTGCTGTAAACTATAGTAAATGGTCAGATATGGCATTCCAGGCTACAGCTCTACACGAGGCTTTGAAAAAAACTGGGGTCTGTCCTGGTTCAGTCCTCCAGGCAATATTCATCTACACTCTTTCTCAATTTAAGCCCAATACTTCTGGCTATGCAGAGCATTTATAAATCTATCTCATTATTTTTCTAAATCTAGTCCTCCTGGCAAGTCAGAACATTTATAAATCTGCACTGATTCTCTGATCTGAAGTTCATCCTCCTGGCAATCCAGAGTATTTATTCATCTTCCCTTGTTCTGCTTGAGATCAGTGTTTTGGCCTATCTAGAGAATGTGTCCGTCCTCACTCACTCTCTTTCTAAATCTTTCCTGCAGTAGCTCCGGCTGTCCTCTCTTGATCCCCTCATCTGCATTATTCAGTGTGTGAGCAGAGAAGGAGGAAGAGGAGGAGGGTTTAGACCAGGAGCAGTGAGTGCTGCCAATGGTTCTTCATCAGCCTGGGAGATGTGGGGACATCTGTGCTTCATCTTACTGAGCTCAGAAATGAGACACACACACACACACACACACACACACACACACACACACACACACACAAGCAGTACACTGGGCTACTGAGCTCAGACATGAGAAACACTAACAAACACACACAAAGCACATTAGAGGTTTTCGATTAGCGGCTGTGATGATAGCCACAGCCTACATGTCCAAATCAGTCGGTATGGATGGATGCCGCTAAGCTGCCTGCCAGAGGCCTTTCTCACTATCACTCCACACTTGGCCTTTCTTTTGAAATATGATACATGCTGCTGTGAAATGGACTTGTTGGTCATGCTACAGGCTCCAGGCCAGTTCACACATTGTGATGTTCTACTGAGATGATGAACTCCAATTTTTTTTGTAATTTCTTTTACTGTAATCATACAGAGCTTGTTAATTTTCTGACTCCTGACACAACCTTTTATTGCTACTGACACCTGCCAGTCAGAGGGAGAAGACTACAGGGGCTGAGCCAAAAATAATGAAACATTATGATTATTATGATTATTATTATTATTATTATTATTATTAAATGAGTAATTTGAAGAGCTGGTTTGTTGTGAGTGACTATATGCTATAAGATTTTATACTACATACAGTACATACTATACAAACATACTATACATACAATACTATACTGTGACAATTTGCTCTCTTCAGAGTCACAAATCAGTAAAAAACATCTCCATTGTCATGTCTAAACCTATTTGTCTAATTTCCATATAATCTTCATACATCACACGTTTTTATTTTATACATAATACATTTAGGTTAATATTGCCCTACGTTACAATACAATACCATACATCTAATACATTAATCATCTCATGGCTCACATTGTGAACAGCATGTCCATATTTTAACTGTGATACATAATTGCTAATCTTGCTAATGGTTCTTTCTGTAGCTTTAGTTAATATTAAATTATTATTTTTTTAAGTATTACTTCTCTTCTTGTTCAGTCCTGCTGTAATCTACTGGGCTTTGGGCTGGGCAGTAGGCATTGCTCAGCCTCTTAGGGTTTTTTTGATGACTCCGCAGCTTGCTGGGCTTAATTAGTTCATTAATTATCCCACAGTGAAAAGTGGGGATATTTCACCCAAAGTCATTAGGTAATCTGCGAGCTACAATGTGCATACACGAAGGTCAATAGCGTAAGTCATTAAAATGAAACACTCGTCAACATGGAATGGCCGAGGCAAGCAAGTCTCAGATGGCGCAGACACAAAAGACAACAGGTCAATTAGGAGAGTGCAGCGACGCACACGCTCTCATTTAGAACACAGTCTCTGCTGCAGGGTTCTTGAACGCACTCTCGTTTAGAACACAATCTCTGCTGCAGAGTTCTTGAATGCACTCTCGTTTAGAACCCAATCTACTGGTGAGTGGTACAATACACACACATACACACTCTCTCTCTATCTCACACACCACACACACACACACACACACACACATACACACACATAGCAATCACTGTCTGATTACAATACTGCATAGATCTCTTGGGTATAAAGCCCTCCGCATCTGAAAATCCACTTTAAATATGGTTTCAGTGTTGGGAACTGACTCGCCTCTTCCATCGGAAACAGAATAAGCTTTGATTTTGTTGATCCTCACACTCTGCTGGGTTTTGCATTTGAATGATCCGTAATCCATATTGATAATTGGTCCCATGCATCACCAGGTTTTCAGCTTTCTAGAATCTCTAGCAGCTGTTTCATACAATGCATGATTCAAAAATACTTTTTAAATAATCTGAAGTAAAATAATACATGTATTATCTTTTTTTTTGGAACAAAACGACCTCCCACGACCTACATCTAGTATGTAGAGATGGCAAAATTGTTAGAGCAGAGCTACAAACATCACACTAATATACTGTGGGAAAACAGTGATCATTGCATTCCAAGGGGAATGAAGGTCTTTGCATTCTGATGTGTAGCAAAACTGGAGACTAATGACTCGTTAGCATGTGTGGATTGATCAAATATTGGTTGTTATGGTAACAAAAAGAGCTTTTTTTTTTGTTTAATCTCATCAGCAGAAATAAAAAAAGTTCGAGGGCAACGCACCTGCCATTGAAAAAATGTTATTTATTAGTCTTTTCAAGATGAGGACCTAGACCTCAGTTGCATAGTACAGCAGCCTTCACATGTCTTCACACACACAACCTCATTCTCGCTCTCTCTCTCTCTCACACACACACACACACACATTGCTCCCTTTATAATTGCTGAGCATTCAAAGGGACTGTCCTTCATCCTTAGCTCAGTGTAGCTGCTTAAGTGCACTTTTCCCTTAGAGAAAGTCTTTCATGTGGTCACCCCTTCCCTCCTGCCCTTCTTCGCAATCTCCTTGACAGCTTCCGAGAGACTGACAGATGCAAAGTGCCATCTCTGGAGCTGAGTTCTGTTATTATTTTTAATTCATCCCTTCTTTTCTCCTCTTTTTTGTCTTCTTTTTTTGTCTGTGAAACATAAACTGACTCATACAGACCCTAGTAACCCACTATTCAGTGTCACCTCTGAGAGTCTTTGATTTGGAGCTGTGTGTGTCTGTGTGCGTATGTGTGTATGAGTGTGTTTGAGTGTGTTGGGATGGGATGTATGTGTATGAAACAGAGGTCTACTAAAGGGACTGGTGATGAGAAGTAGCTCAGGGTTGATAAGTTAAAGGGAAACTAGACAACATCTATGTTTGTTTATGTTTTTAGGTAAATTTACCAGCTTCTTAGTCACTTTGATTTGTAAATGGCTCCTCGCTGGTTCTCACTGCAGCTTCTTCATGTAGTTACAGTACTTGCAAGATGACAACCATGCCCTGATATGGAATGAAAGTGAAACAGAATGAAGCTGAAATTGTTTTACTTTGTTGGTCAACCCAACTCTCCTAAATGATCCCTAAATGATCATTGCAGGTTTTGTCGCTAACGTTAGCTTGTCTTACTTGCAGTTAGGACACAATGTGTGGCAGCAGTATATTGCGGGGTAAAGACAGGACCGTAGTGGTAGAGTGAGGGCTGTTGTGGTGTGGAGGATAAGGGCAGGATTTGTGGTATGAAAGGCAAACTAGTGGCAAAGATCTTTGAATACTGACCAAGCTAGTCCTACAGAATACATCACAATGGGAGCAAACATGAATAATTTCAGTCTGCATAAGTGGAAGTGTCACATAACGTCCCAATATAAACTATTTTCAATAATCTTTTATATCAACGTATGAGAGTTTGACGAAAGAAGGATTCCTCCCACTCCTTGCGAAACTAGAACACGGAACTAATGAAGGTTTGTGCCTCTCACCCCGCTTTTACCCTCTCTGCTAGTAGGACAAGAGTAACACCAGTACTAGTACTTTAGCTCAGTCACAGGGAACCTGAAAATACAGAGATGGACTTGATAAGCACTGGACAGTTGGTGGTGGACAGTTAGTACACACCCAGGTGAAACTCTCCTGTAGCAACTAACCAGTGGTCTCTACTCAGACATGGACGAATGGCGAAGTGAAAGGGTTAAAGGTCACGAAAGCCCATGGTTTTCATTACTCATCAGTTGACAGAAACACACATGGATTCAATACAGAAGACCTCCTAAGAGACCTCCTTCACCAGGATCTTAAGTTGCAGACAATAGCGGCAAACACAAGATGCAATCCATACACTTATAGCACTTAAGGGTATAGATTATTCAATGTTTCTATACTATTGATAAAATCTACTGAATTTCAATCGTTAGCAATGAGAACAAAATCTGTTAGACCTTTTCCATGTTTCATTTCAGCTGCAACTAAATGTATGTCTGTACATAAATATCCAAGATTTGTGAGGCTCTCTATGGGAAGAGGTGGGATGGGTTGGGTAATCAGAATGCCAAGAGGGCTGGATCAGGTAAGTGAAGAAGAGAATTTATAGTTTTACTGTGTTGAATTATATGAATGTGTTCAGTTGTCTAGAGATATATTCAGCAGAGAAATTACTCTCTGTCCATGAACCTATAAACACAGATATGTAATGTTTGTGTGTGTGAGTGTGTGTGAGTGTGTGTGTGTGTGTGTGGTGTGTGTGTCAGTGTGTAATGGCAGTGTATACTATTCACTTTCACAAACAAGTCTCTGATTTGTGTATATGTGTGCATAGGTGTATAGTTAGACAGTGTGTGTCAGTGGTGTGTTAAATAAACATAGGGCCATATCGCCAAGAGATATGTTGTTGCTGTACACACACACACACACACACACACGCATAGACAGACATTTAAAATCTAACTTAGGGCCCAGGTCCCTTCTCATTTAAGTGTGTGTGTGAAATCCTTCAGAGCCCCATCCAGCATGCCTCTCCGCTGAGATTTGATCTGGCAAACAGCAAATAGTACAAAACACTTTTGAGTTTGTTCCAGCCTCCACCCTGTCTTTCTGACATGCTGCGTTTCCCACATGGATTCAGCACTGCACTGCCATTCGCCGAGTGAATCTTTGGGTAGCTATGTGTTGTCTGACTGCATGAATAGCATCTCTGGAAGCTGGGCTGTTTACTGAAAGGCTGTCATGATACTAAGATTTCAATATGAGGGTTGTATTGAGAACTTCAATGTACTTCTAGTGCATCACGTGTTTAGTTACTAATGAGAGGTGGAGCTGCATGCCTGCCTGTTGGCATCGGTGTGGTGGAAATGTCTTATCAACTGAGGAAGGGAAAAATGGTACTGTTGGTTTTGAAACTGTTGTAAATCACTATATTATCCATTACTAATTTTAAGTGTTAATTAGAATCTGAACATTATTATTCACTGTAGATTTAATTATTGGCTTCTTTAGTCTTCATTGATTAAACACAGGAGAGCAGACAGGAGGCATGTGGGGGAGAGAGACAGGAGACAGGATGGGATCAGTAGAGGACTGCAAGATAACTTGACTGGACCGCTTGGGCAACCTGGAGTCATAGTCTACAGGCTACAAGGTATGAGCATTTCAGACAGTTTCACCATAATGCTCCCCCCTCCCTCTCTTTCTCTAAATCTGTTGACAACAAGAAGAAAAATGAACTCTAAAAAAGTCCTTGCTGACTCAATCTTTGTTAGTCATTGCTTTGATTGAGTTATGTGAATATTATTGTGTAAATTGTCTGTCTTCAGTTTTGTGTATTACTGCAATAAACTTGTCTATACTATACACATAAGAAAACATTACAAAACCAATTAAAGCAACACAGTTACTTCACAATTACTACATTACTGTATATACGATTGCTGACTAGCTGAGTCAGCAATCATGTATACAGTGTATATGTGCTGTTTGAATTTACAGACAGGTGCAGGAGGTCTTGATGAATGAATGGTGAAACTCTTGCTGCTAAATCGGTGTGATGTAAACAGTTGTAACTACTCCTGATGTAGGTGGAAACAGTGTAGTGTGTGTGTGAGTGTGTGTGTGTGTGTGTCTGTGTCTGTGTCCTATGGGAAACCCATGACTCAAACCGCCCCTGCATGAGGTACACTTGAAAATAGTAGGGACGCCATTTTTTTTGCAGGAGTGACAAGCTGTTCCTTCCTACAGCCAGGGTGAAAACTGTGGTGAGACTGCCTACCTCGATGTTATCAGAGGAAGCTGTCAGAAGTTCATTATGGTCTTGTCAGAGACTTGCTCCAGCAGTTGATCTCTAGAAGAACACCGTGATGATATAGCCTAAGCAAAACTCAAGTGTTTGGCAGTTTAAAGCGCACACACACACACACACACACACACACACACAGTCACACACACAAACAAAAAGACAAACAAATAAATTGAAGTCCCAGAGGGAAGACAGAACATGACACACCCACTGAGCACAGGTGATGATCACCCTGAGGCTCACACACATACACACACACACAAACACAGGCACACACACACACACACACACACAAACACACGCACACACACTGAGCATCAACAATATGAGGAGCCTGGGGTAAACAGACAGACACATATGTCCCTGCTGAGCTTCAATAAGATTGCCAAACTTGGATGCAGACTGACAGACAGACACACACACACACACACACACACACACACACACACACACACACACACACAAACTGATGTTTGCATCACAGAGTACCTTTGAGGACTGAGTGACATGAGTTTGTTCCCCTTACAGCCCCCCACCCTTCCTCAACCACACACACACACCACACGCACACACACACACACACACATACACACCACACACACACACACAACATGCCCACAGCTTGTGATGCAGATACATCCAGAAATAGGCATGCACACGCACATATGCCCATGTGTGCACTCCCTATTTATTACAAGATGAACAACATGGGGTGCATTCCTCTTACAGGCCTCTAAAAAACACACACACACACACACACGCACCAACACCCATGTGCACACACAGAGCACTTTACAGGATGAGCGACGTAGGGTGCATTTCCCAAAGCTCAACCCCCTTCAAATACCACACACACACACATACGCTGACAGACACACACACACACACACACACACACACACACACCCAGCCTGGGGCGCTGACTCACACAGAAGCATACACGCAAACACATGCAGCTTGAGGTACACACACACCCAAACTCCTTCTGCCTCCCCCCTCTGTAAAAAAACACCACTGTACAGACACATTCAGGCAGACTTGCATCCATACACACACACACACAAACACACACACCACAAACCCAAGTGTGCCTTACAAGATGAGCGACGTAGGGTGTTTGCCCCTGAGACCTTCTTCCTGTGTACCTGCTGTTTACCACCCCCCACCCAAACATACATACAGACATACACACACACACACACTCTCTGTGGGAGAGCTTGTTCCTTTAATGGCAGCTCAGCAGGCAGATGGCAGGGCGTGTGTTCCACCTGAACTGTGTGACGCCCAGAAATGCCCCCATTATCCTCCACATGCCTCAGTATCCCCAACACACACACAGACACACACACACACGATTCTCCCATGACACACACACACACACAGACAGACAGACCAGATTTACGTCATGTATTTAGCCTATAATGGTGTACAATATATTAAATAAAATTCAATAAAATAAACCACTGCTGTATCTACTACTGCTGCTGCTGCTATTTTTCTGTTGCCAGTAGTAACAGCAATAATAACAACAACCACAACAAAACAACTTTCAGTAATATTAATACAGACAAGTATCATTCTGAGGGAAATAAGTGGATTTTGTTGGTTTTGTAATTTCCCATGACAAGACAGCACTAGGAATCAGGAAGCCTTTAAACGATGTATACAGTTCTCAAATGCCAACCTCTAGCTTGTGAAAGCCCATGAGGATGTGATTGACAGCTCTGTGGATTTACTTCCTGGCTGATACAAACTCTGTGTTTATTATCAGTAGACTGCATGCTCACTGCGCATTTCTCGTAAATAAGCTGCTGTGTATTTTCTGAATTCTTCATGGACACTTTGTGCATCAAACTCAACCCTGTCTCCCTCCCCATACTCTGGCTAGCAGAAGAATTCCAGATGTAGGGAGATTTTCTAAATGTGTTTTCTTTAAGGTTCCCAGCAGTGTTTTGGTGCAGAACCCAAAGCTGCTCTTTTGATAAGCAGGCGAAGATAGCAGCCGGAAGGCTTTGATTATGCCACTGCGGATTGGAATCCTTGACACAAATCTTGGGCAGCCTTTGAAGTCTCGGCCCTCTCGTCAGGCTATCATTTTCTCTGGGTAGCAGGTGTGTGTCGTCGATATAGCCCCTGGCTTGCAGCCGAAGATAAAACGCTTTTGGATGAACTATTACTGTTGGGCTGGATTGGACTGTCATGTCTGACTGTCCAGTGTTTCCGGCAGAGGCCATCTGTGTGTGTGTTTGTTTGTTTGTATGTGTGTGTGTGTGTGTGTGTGTGTGTGTTTCTAACTCCTGTTTCCTTGAGATGCTGTGTGTTTGAGTGTATGTGTATATTTTTTTTCAGAGGCCATGTGTGTGTGTCTGTGATGCCTGCGTATGTGTGTGTGTGTGTGTGTGTGTGTGCATTTTCCAGATATTGTGTTAGACCTTTTTTCCAATAGATGTCATCTGTGTACAACAGTTACTTTTAGATGCTGTGTGCATGTGTGTGTGTTTGTGTGTGTGTGTGTGTGTGTGTGTGTGTGTGTTGCCTCAGTGACAACCTGTCCTTTGGTCTACTCACTCAGGGACAGAATCCAAGCGGTCAGGCAGGGTGTTGTGGTCTTGTTCCCTCCGTGCATGAGACACAGGTGAGTCTTATTGCCCGACTCCAAATTTGCAATTTTGTCAACACCTGCGTCTCTCAAATTTGTTCTGAGTTGATGGGTGCCATTTTCTTTGTCTGCATCATCTTTGTCATGTCACACACAGTAGTTATACATGGTTTTCTGATGGGAAAAAAACAATTAAGTGTGAAACAAATAATGTTGTTGGGGATGAAATCATTTTTCATTGTGTGTCAGAGAATAATTATGTTTTGTTGTGTGTGTGTCCCTTGTCCTATTGTTAGATTAGGGACACAGCGTCATAATCATCCAAGAAATGCAATGCTGAAATCATATTATCAAAGTTGTGTGATTATAATCATGTTATAACATGATATTGGAACTATGGCGTGTGATATCATAACAGTACAATAATGTTATAATGTGTGTCACTTCTTAGGAAGTGACAGAGCTGAAAAAAAACCACCTTTGTAAGGACACCACAGACAACACCAGAGGTTGGTGCTGTATCATTTCCTGATTATAAAGCACTAAACCAACCAGTTCCTACACTGAGGCTTATATTCTGGATATTACTTAAAACCTCTTAATGACTTTAACAGACATATACAATACATTCAGCTGTGAACATGCATGCTAAATGTTTCACTTAAATGTCAAATTTTACATATATTTTCAATGATTGCACTATTTCTAAACTGAAGTACTGTGCATATGACACCATTAGGTTTATGACTTTTTTTATCAGAAACCAGCAGACTATACTTCCTAAAGCTTGACCGAAAAGGAATACACTCCAAATCCCAAATGCCAAAATTGGATACGTTTTTAGAGAGGAAGAAGAAAGAGAAAAGAGTGTGGAAATTGTGACCAGGCCAAGTATGTCACCTGAATTGAATCCAGTACCCCTTTGAGGTGTTCTATTTTAAAGAGAATAGCAATGCTTTGGCAGAGAGCAGCTGAAAGGGGAAAAAACGTGTCTCTGAAGAAAGGATGATTATTACTCCTGAAATTTCTAGGAAATTTGAGGACCACTGCTATCCTTCCTGCCCAGGAGGACCGAATCTGTCATCAAAAATAAAATGGGACATTCAGCATATTGGGAAAAGGAAAAAAAAACGAATAAAGTAGTTATGCCTCTGTAGCCTCTGTAATTTTCAAGTTTTGCATAAGAGTGAACACCACCCTGTTGAATTTGGATGTAATGCAAGGTGATGCAAATGTTAGTTATTTGACATTTGAGTGATACTGCATGCACTGAATCAGGCATGTGCTTATTTCTGTAAAGTATACCCTAGGTTTAAGGAATGAAATGATTCTTTTTCCACCCTTGGAGTACAGGGAGCTTGTTAGAAGCTCAGTCATTACCCTCACATTTAGATCTTTTTATCAGAGAGAGACAGACAGAGAGAGAGAGAAAGAGAGAGTGAGATGAGGAGGAGGACAGAGACTCGCACTGTAATGCGAGTGAAAAAGTATCTCATTGACCTTACTTTGCCTCTACAGTACTTTGAAGTGTGAGGTTGAATCACATCTGACACAGGAGAAGAAAAGGGACTGGCAATGCTAGTAGGACGCCCCTATCACATGTCATCCCTCTAAGGGCCATCGTCTGTTTAAGCATCTTTTAGATCACACTGAGTGAATTATACATCAATCCTCTAATGTTTGAGAGCAATGCACTGATTTGCTGGGCAGCTTCACATAAGGAAAAAGGCTATATGTGCCAGTGGAAGCCCTCGGCTAAACTGAACGCCGTATCATTGGCAGAAAGTCTCTGGCTTGAGCTTAATAAGTCTGTCTGATGGAAAGGATAGCTGGAAAGCCACTAATCAGACTGAAGAAATTAGTCTTTACTTAAGCTACCAAACTTGGCTTTTAGCCAGAGACACACCGAGAGGTTTGAGTGGTCGTGGGTATGCTACGCTATGCTGTATCATTATGTCCATATGACTTTTGGTATGCTAATAGAACTCTCTTTCTTTATCTGGCTCGCTCTCTCTGAGCTGCCTTGTGTGGCACACTTAGACACTGCAGGTGTTTTTGCTTTTGCTCTTCTTCTCAGGGAGAGATGTGATGCACAGCTGGCTGTTTCTCTCTCATGGTAAGCACTGGTGTGTGTGTGTGTGTGTGTGTGTGTGTGTGTGTGTGTGTGTGTGTGTGTTTGTGCATGCATGAGTGTGCTTCGTGACTGAGCATTGAAGAGATCTGCATGCCTCCATGGAGCGAGTCCCCCCCACTCACTTAATAAACAGTAAAAGTCAAAACTGTCCAAATCTGTAAAAGTCCAGCAAGTCTGACTGCTAGAGCTAAGTATATCACTAATAAATACAATAAAATAAAATCGGGTCATGGGTTAAACACCTGTGTTTCCAGACCTGTAACCCGTCTCTCTGACCTGTGGTAAATCTCCAGTACTTGGGAGAAAGCAGAGCTTGGTTTTGAGGGCACTGTAATGCTTGAACTTTGGCAGGAGGTCAGAGATCTTTAGACTTGCATTCAAACCATTATTTATATGGAGTGTGTGGGTTTATTTGTATTTGTGTGTGTGTGTTATGCTTGTGTGTCTGCATCACTCTCTCTCTCTCTCTCTCTGTCTGTCTGTGTGTGTGTGTGTGTGTGTGTGCGTGTGTGAGTGTGTGATTGTGAGTATGCACACATGTATGACAACAAAGAGGTAAGACAGAACAAAACATTAACGTTGTTGCTAATACTGGTGCATGTGTTTATCTTTACACTGTCAATCTAAGAAAAACACAGTTAATAAATAAATATGTAAATAAATAAATAAATAAATAAATAAATCTTGTTTGTCATTTTGGGTAGAATGCATTTTGGATCTTTTCACACTCTAATGTCTAGAAACGAGCTAACACATACTCCATCTTTTTTCCCTCTTCGTCTTTTGCTGTGACAGAGTTGATGACTGTATCCTAAGTAGGCCTTGAGAGCAAAACATGGCACAAACAATAAACGCTGTCAAAACAACCTGTTTGGAAGAATTACGGACGTGTACTAGTTAGTGTTTCCCTTCAGGTTGCACAAGCCCTCAAAAAGCCTGCCAGACAGCCAGCTCTGTTCCATGGAGTTATTGTTTTGTGCTGTCTCTTCCAATCCGGGCGCTGACTAACGTCTCTTTTGAGCACGCTAATGAGTTTTTGTTTTTGTTTTGTTTTTAATGTGTTCCCACAAATCCCTCTTCAGATAGAGACGAAGCTGCAGGGGAGAGATACAGCCCCTCTACAGTCTTTAGGGAAGCCTCCATACTCCCCCCTTCCACTCCAAAAAAAAAAAAAAACAGCCTGTTTGCTCATACGGGTTTGATTTCCCTCAACTACATTTAAGGTCATTTATAGAGATAGCTGAGAAATCTGCTTTCCTCTACAGAAAATAACGAAGATTACCTCCCAAAAATGTTTAAAATAAGTTTAATTTCTGACACATTTCGAAGTTTCGCTGTCTAACTCTAACTCAACTATACATATATGAGAAAAAACTAATTTCCGCTCCAAAACCCAAGCTGATGGGAAAGTGTGTGTGTTTGTGTGTCTTTGTGTGTGAGTGTAAAACTTGTAATAAACAGGAGTGCTCTGCCAGCACTGGCTTTTATATGAGTCCATAATGGATCATTGACTCATGCCACTACACAGCCACTGACTCTGTCCACAACATACAATCAACCATGTGACCCTGTGCTGTGCTTCAGCACCAGGATCTCAACACTCCTGTGTTTGTCCTGGTGTTGTAACACACAGCAACTATCCCTGGAATGGACCTAGTTCTGGTCCAGCAGGGTACCAAGCCAAAGTTGCATGTCTCAGAAAAAAATGCCATCTCTAATGCTGGAACCAAAGTTTTGGTTGGTGGGTTATGTTCCAAAATACCTGTTTCTGACAAAACTATGCAGAGGCTAATCTTGAGTCTATAATAGATTGTTTAACCATGACTATATTGGCGATGCATCTCCACCTTGTCTCTGCATTGAGAGACTGGTCTGTGAGATTGGACTGTGCTCTCTACACATAGCCAGAAATGTTACCAACATCTACCATAGTGTAGTCGGATTTTCTTCAGTTGAGCGGCTGACCTGCGGGATGTTTCAACTTCGGCCTCCCCCTCTCTAGAGACCAATGATCATGCATGTGCGCACCATGTTTAGCCTACCTCCCAACCCATGGACTAGCTGACTGTTTTGTGTTTTGTCTACGCCCTTGTGTTTGTCTTGAGTGCTAGTGTTTGTCTTGAGCGAAAGTTATAAACAACTTTCTTACTTCATATTGAAAAGTAAACTTACTTGACTTTACTACTGTTTCCAGACATTGACAAGTTCTAAAATCTTCTGATATGTTGCCAATAGATGGAACTAATATGGTGAGTAATAATAAAGCTTAGAATTGGTCCTACTAAGTAGAAACTGTACATTATGAAAGACAAGTGTGGTCAGTGTCACGACTGTCAATGGAAGATACGGCAGACACACACACATGCATACACACACACACATAAACTCATACTAACACACTCAGACAGGTCACAACCTCCCCTCCCACACACACAGACAACCTCCCATACACAAAACACCCCTGCCTCCCTTTTTCCATCTGCTAAATTTGCATATTAACATATACACACAAGACACACACACGTCCACAAGCACACAGGTGTGTGCACAAACACACATAAACACACACATACAATAATAATAACTCAACAACTCATATTAGTTATTAGTTATATCTGACAGTCAAATATAACTAATAACTAATGTATGTCATAGTTACCTATCCCAGCTGCCACTGTTGTGTCCCAGAGCAAAGCACTTAACCCTAAGTTGCTCTTGGGGAGACTGGCCCTGTTGATAGTTGACAAAAAATGTAAGTCGCTTTGGATAAAAGCGTCTGCTAAATGCATAAATGTAAATGTAAATGTAAATGTATTAACTACATTGTAATTTATGTTTTTCCTTTAACAACCATAGTGACACAGGAGCAACATTTCAGAAATATAGGTCACATGACCCAAAAATTAAAATTGACTCCATGATCTGAAATGTAGCATGAAATGGATGTAAACTTCCATCAGCAGTATTAATGGTCTTGGCCTCTAGAGGGCTAGCTGGGTTTTGATTCAAAATCGGCGTCTGTGTCTCAGACATCTGGAAAGGTGTGTGTGTGTGTGTGTGTGTGTGTGTGTGTGTGTGTCTGTGTGTGTCTGTGTGTTTGTGTGTCTTTAGGAGAGACTAATTTCACCACATTGATTGAGAGTCTACAACAGCGACGCTGACGTCCCACCAGAATCTCTCCCAAGGTTCCGTATAACCATGGAAACAAGAAGCTGTGAAATCATTGATGCGAAGTGGTCTAGATAGACACAGAGGAGAAAAAAAGCAAAAACAGAATGTTCCTTCAAAGACACAGCAAACATACGAGTGCATGACAACAGTGTCAAGGAGGTCACACACAATACTCAGAATCATTTTTCCTGGAGGGCAAACCATTCTACAGATGCACCTGGACTGTGTGTGTGTGTGTGTGTGTGTGTGTGTGTGTGTGTGTGTGTGTGTGCATGTGTGTTTGTGTCCATGTATGTGAATCACAAATGGCTTTTAATTTGTGTCTTTCTGTATTATCAGTCTGTAAATGTGTGTATGTGTGTGTGCAAACACATGCTTATGTGTGTATTTAAAGGTTAAGTAGAGTGTGTGTGTGTTAAGAAGAGTGAGCATGTGTGTGATTGTGTGTGTGTGTGTGTGTGTGTGTGTGTGTGTCAGATCTCAGGGCTGTATGCTCCCATATGTGATGACTTGAGTGGGCTGTGAGGTCAAGGTCAATCAATTCTAATTCATTCGTTCTAAGATTCTGAACAAATGCCCAGGAGATGAGGTCACTGTGCATTTATTGCTGCATTTATTATCATGGTTCCACACATAGACTTTAAAAAAAACTTAACTCACTGAACTCAAACCACCTTCAGTTTTCTCAGTATTATTTCTACCGACATCTATTGGCAACCTCGAACAACAAGGCTATGATTCGATTGACTCTTTGTGATTCAGCCTTTGTTCTCATCTTTGCCAGTAGTAGTTCCTGTACATGCACATTTAAAAGCTGAGATCTGCACTCTCTACTTTTTCATACAGAACTTGTGAAGACAGAGTTTACATTCATTAGGGAAACAATAGTTTGTAGGTCTACACAAGCTATGATATGCAGTCACTGTTTGCACTGTCACAGGTTTTCCAATGGCAAAGGAGTCTGAGCGTTGTCACTTTCAGTAACTTGTCATCATTTGTGACAGCTGTCCTTGAGAACAGTAAACCTCACTGAATTGTTTACCTGCATTGTCTGTGAACAGAAACGGTTATTTGTATGGGAGAAGCGTCCTTGATAGCATAATCACATTCATTAAAGACACACATCCAGTTGTTTGCACAGTATGTAATGTCCCAGCCACTAATGCACAATGCCTGTGTTCCCTCCAAAAGAAAACCCCTCAGAGCCTTCAGGGTGCTGCTACAGTTTTGGTATTTCTTTACTTGAAATGACAGGCATTTAGTTTGTGTGAGTGTGTGTTTTGTTCGGCGCAGTTTGGAAAACGATTGTTGTCTTGTTTTGCTATTTTGATGAACGGCTCGCTTTATTGTTGACAAAAAAATAACCTACAGTTAGCATTTGATTGCCGAGTTTCTTTTTTTTCTTCCTTCCATTGTCCATTGAAGGGATGAATCAAAGTGACTTGAAAGAAGTGGCCGTGTCACTGATAAAGCCATCGTTATTGTCATGCTCGTCAAGCAGCTGGAGATCGCTCCAGCTTTGAAGATAAAGACTCAGTCGCCTACAGACTGTGTTTCTCCGTCTGTCTGTCTGCTTGCTCCCCCCCCTTCCCACCACCACCCCTCAGCTCGCCAGTGATTAGTTTAGCAATGGGAGAGACGGGGCCTGCCACCGCCGCTAGTTCGCATTAGCATAACGCAAGGGGGAGTAAAACAGTAATTTCTAGAACACACTATGACTCCATTGTAATCAGGAAGCACAAACACCTGTGTTAGATTGAGACTATTGCATCCCACCTGAGGGTGGGAAAGGATATTGGTGGTGGAGAAGGTATGTGTGTGTGTGTGTGTGTGTGTGTGTGTGTGGGTGTGAAGACTTCAGAACAAATGGAACAGAAACACAGATAGGCCCAGTAGTTTGAGGAATTGAAATAAGATAGGGGAAAACAATCAGAGGTTTGTGGTAAAACAGAGAAAAACTGCCATTCATGGATGGCAAAAAAGATGATTAAAGTTACTCCAGTTAGTGTTATGAAAGGCATTAAAAATTCACTCTGATCCCTGACACATTGGGTGCATAATTAGGCAGGTGCCCTCAGTGGCCCAGCTTCATAACTTTGGCCTCTATTTGAAGTGCATTCACACACCTGGTGAAATCAAGTTGGTTTGCAGGCGTTCCCAGGACAATATGGTATTTTGACGGCGGAAAAAATGATCTATGCACCTAATGCAACATTCAAAAGGGTTGGACTTGCGTTACCTAATTAATCATGGGTGTGTTTTGGGTGTAACACCAAACTAACCAATTCGAGAGCCATTTCCCATTGCCTTTAAGACCATGCAAACAAAACAAAATCATAACCAGGTCTAATAACTTAAAAATCGATATATACTCAATAAACAAGCAAAGTAAATCTTAAGTAAAGCTTTTGTAGCTGTCTGAATGCAAAATGTGTTGCAATATTCTAAACCCTAATCTTTAGATCTATTTTTTTTTTTGCATAATTGTGAGCTGTAGCCTAGGCATAACCAATATTAAAGCTCACTGCGGACTGGGAAAATCAAAGTAGCAGAACTTGGAGCTTTGCACTGGACCACATCTCCTGCTTTAGCTGACACGCCATCTCCTTTTTAGACAATGTGTGTCTCTGGCGGAAAAACGAACAGTGCACTCGTACAAAGGTAGTAATGACAGCCTGCATCAGTCGTGAAAGCTCAGTGCACAGTGTGAATGATAGGGCCCTGAGTTGTTGTTGTTTCCTGACCACACCCCGTCTCCCACTCGTTTCTTGTCTCTTTTCAAAGCACAAAGCCAAAAAATATACTTAAAAATCATTCTGTTTCTAGTTATGTTTGTGAGATGTTGGGGTTATAGGTTACTGTGTGTGTGTGTGTGTGTGTGTGTGTGTGTAGGCTTTACCGTCTGTATATTAATATGCAGTGATCAAGTAACAAGGTCTATCTACACTTTCTGTTATTTTAATTCTATGGGAAAATAACTAGTATAATATCCATGTTAATAAAGTAATAAAATAGAATGCTAATGAACTGATTCGGCTGCTTTCTCAAAGAGGTGCCTTGTGACTTGTTAAGGACAGTATGTTTATGTTAGTTCATTTTCATCCAATTACTTGATTTATGTGATTTTTTTTATATGGCTATAGCTTCCCCTCGCTTTACGACTGTAAGCTCTATCTTAAGGTGCTTTAGTTTACTCTAGTATAGGAGAATATTATTAATAATCAGCGTAATTACTTCAGCTGACCGAGGCAAGCTTGCAATGGCGTGTGTGTGTGTGTGTGTGTGTGTGTTTGTGTGTGTGTGTGTGTGTGTGTGTGTTTGTGTGTGTGTGTGTGCGTATGCGTATGCGTGTGTGTGTGTTTGTGTGTGTGTGTGTGTGTGTGTGTGTGTGTGTGTGTGTGCATGTGTGTGCTGGAGCTCCATATTTCAGTGTTATCTTGTAGGGCCTGGTGTGGTGCTGGTCGTCTCTCTCCTGGGCTTTTTAATGAAGGGCAGTAATTTCAGCTCTCTGTTTCTCACATACACACACACACACACACACACACACACACACACACACACACACAGATTCATTGGCACTGGCATGGTTGCTGTCCCCTGTCCAATCACATATCCCCCTCAATCCCATAGTCCCTCATAGCCTTCATTCCTGCACTTTGCTTCCGTCTCCATAGTTACTGCCGCAGGGACATTTCTCTTTACTCCGTATGAAACGCTCTCCTCTCCTCTCTAAGCACCATGGTACTTACCTCAAACACGAGCCTGAGTCTGAGCCATATTCAGCACACGCGCACACACACACACACACACACACACACACACACACAAAACACACACATAGACAAAATGCATCTGCATCCATCAAAGCTATTGTTTGGCTGACAAACTCAAAAACAATACCTCCGCATTGTCTGGAACACAATTGTCATCTGTTATGAATGTTGTTCACGGTCTCTAAACGCAGGTAACCTTCAGACATATTGCAATTACTTTAAAAGTTCAGTGAATCTGTTAAGGACAAGGACAGCAGGTGTATTGTGTTATTATTATTTTTTTCACCCAAAATGTTACCTTGGTTACAAATGTACTGTACTGAAAATCTTTTTCATTTCTAACTCTGGGAACATCAGAATACTGTTACTGTGAAATACCCTCAGCTCTTCATATGTAAGATTTGGCTCTGAAGTTCTGATGAAATGGTACACCGATGCAGACCTGTTTCCACTCTCACACCAGCAGCAGCAACAAAGCCAGCACCAGAAGCAGCGACACCAGCTTCAGCACCAGACAGAGCCCATGAGCCCAAACAGAGTGAGCTCAACAAATCAGTGTATCTAAACACTGCAATTCAATTTCAAATCCACTTCAATTTCAAATCTGGACAGGGTCAAAACAATGCTATAAGCCTACACACAGTAAAAGGAGCTCAAACACAAGATTTGTTTGTAGGGCAGTTCCATGGAAAGTGGACTTTTTCATCACATCCATAATGGCAGTAATCAGTTATGTAACATATTTGTAAATGAATGGATGGATGGATGGATGGATGCTGAATGGATAGATAGATAGATATTTCCATTTCCACTTAGGCATTTGATGGATGCTTTTACCCAAAATGACTTACATTTGTCAACTATCAATTAGTTCTGGGCAAGTCTCCCCCTAGAGCAAATTAGGGTTAAGTACCTTGCTTAAGGACACAGCGGTGGCAATCAGGATTTGGACCCACAATGTCCAGGCTTCTAGCATGCTTGCCAGGTTCCCTAACTGCTAAGATACCACTGCTTATCAGGATATGTTAACACAGAGGCAGTTAATCCAAATGTCAGTATTTCTGTAAAGGCAAATGCAACCACTGAGTGGAAGAATTGAAATATTTTTCATAGTCATGCTATTTCAGATGTTTGATTCAGTTGAGTATGATCTAAGAAGCCTGGGGAGCCGTCTACCCAATAAAGATTCAAGTGAGTGAATTCTGGCTCAAGGAAACTGATGTACTGTTCGAGTAGAAACACTTCACTTGAACAGTCTGCCTACAGACACTTCACAGATGCCTTGTTTAAATTCAAGTTTAGTCTTTAGAAATTGTTGTTGAAGAAACACTTCCCATCATTTTCAGCCAATCTCTAACACCTTAACCGTAAATTATATCGTATGTTGTTTACAGTCTGAGTATCTATGTAAACTAGATAGTAGACCATCCAAGTAAAGCATGGCTGATTGAACCATGGGAAATACTAGGTGTAATGCCAGAGTGAACTGGTACACAACCATTAGTGTCTGTTCCACAACCATTAGTGTAGAAGGCATGGTAGTGAACTCTTCAGATTACCATAAGAAAGCAACACAGTGAGTAAATGCAGTTTATCATAAACTGATTTCTAGGGCTAGCATCAAGGCAATTTATCAGGAGCTGAATGCCTTGTTAAGCTAGAATGCTGAGTATGGGGCTCTTTTATCAGGGACTAAATTCCTCAGTAACACTAAGGCAGTCTGTCAGGGGGTGAATTCTTAGCCAGCATTAAGGAGCTAAGAGTCTGAATAAAGGCTGTTTATCAAAGTGAGCTGAGTAAATACCATGCTGACATTAAAGGGCCATGGGGTGGGTGGGTGGGTGGGTGGAGGCAGGTGGATGTGTGTGTGTGTGTGTGTGTGTGTGTGTGTGTGTGTGTGTGTGTGTGTGGTGGTGTGGGGGGATTGTACAGTGGGGGTAACACACTGATGGAGTGCTGCCAGATAGGTGAGTCATTGTTACCTTGCCTGAGCCCAGGAAATTGCAGCTTGTGCTTGCCACATTTAAATTGTTTGCTTTGTGTGTAATTCAACGCTTACATAATTATTATGTAACAGAGAAAATTAGAATGGTTGCAACCTTTGAAGAGTGTCCAAACAGTCCCACTTTCCAGCTGTATATCTACATGTGTCCAGTGTTCTGTGTGTGCGTGTGTGTGTGTTAAGCATGTTTTGTTCATTTATGCATGTGTATGTATGTCTTTATGTTTATGTCTGTGTGTGTATGTGTGTGCTTGAGTGTGTGTGTGTGTGTGTGTGTGTGTGTGTGTGTGTGTGTGTGTGTGTGTGTGTGTGCGTGTGTGTGTGTGTGTGTGTGTGTGTGTGTCTTTAGCGGGAAGTGATTCCTCAGTGCATCTCTCCTCCTGCTTTCTTCTTAATGAGAGATGGATGAATGGGCTCTGAGTGTGTGTGTGTGTGTGTGTGTGTGTGTGTGTGTGTGTGTGCATTCTTGTGTGTGTGTGTTAGTGTGTGCCATGACCTTGGTCTCACCTCAGGCTGCTTGCCTTGCTGCCCCTGAAGCGCTGCACACTGCCTTGCCAGGAAACAGAGGCATCGGCAAGGGAAGAGCGAACGCCTGTGTCAGCCCAACTAATTGAGTAATTGGCCCAAACTGGGGGGTCATTCATTAGACACCCACCACCAATACACACACACACACACATACACACAATTCCCCTCCCTAGCTAAGCCCTCCCCCCTATGAGACACACACACACACACACACACATGCACACACACACACACACACGTACCCACCAGCAACAGCATTTATCTCTGTTTGACTGCTGGTTACCTTAAGAACAAGTGATGGGGGAGACCCAGCAGGCTCCCACAGGCTAAAGGGTCTTAATCCATTACAGGGCTATCTGCCGCGCCCATGGAGGTCTCAGTGATAAGGATGCTTAGGCCTGGATACCACCTGGTATGTGTGTGTGTGTGTGTGTGTGTGTGAGTGTTGTGATGTGGTGAGTGTGTGTATATATGTGAATGTTGTGTTGGGTGAAGGTTTTTTTAGGCAAGGTTTGAAGGTGTACCTAGGTGTGTAGTGAGGAGTCATCTGTGTGTGTTTGTGTTTGTGTGTGTGTGTGTCTGTATGTGTGTGTGTTCTCCTAGCTCCCGCTACATGCCCGAATCCCCTCATTCCACACAGGATCACTCTATTTGTGTGTGATGTGCAGGAGAGATTAGCACCACTAGCAACAAACACCTGTGTGGATCGTCTGGCTACAGTGCATTCACCTTCACACACACCACAGAATGCCACCAGCTATTATTCATGCAAAACGGAATGCAAAATCAGTCAATCGTTGTCTTCATTTGCCCCAGTGACGCACATTGTCAAAAGTAAGAAGTACAGTGTACATTTAACAAACATAACAAACACATGACTTTTGACATCTAAACATATGAGTTTTAACAGATGCATGTGTTTCTTGTGAGCGTAAGAACTCCCTAAAAATGAAATGCCGCATCTCAAGTGATTTGTCTAATACATCTGAAGGCTGAAATAAACACAGAACCCTTGGAGACAACAACATCAACAAAAACATTTGTTCATAAACTACTTCTGCTGCTTATGCCCCCTTTAAGAACTCCCTCTGCTTCTGCACTGTAATTCTGCTGTGCATTACAGAGCATCACAACTTTGGACATCATCGAACAGGCAGCCAGTGTTTTGAAATTCAGAGGACTGAGCTTGATGTTGATGTTGAACGTTTTGCTGAAGGGTCAGGTGTGGGATGAGATATACTGGCACAGGATGCATGTTAAGATTTGACAAGAGATGAGCATCATTCACTTCCAAAACTCTAAACTATGAAAGGATGTAAATAAGATTTTAATCTCTCTCTCTATCTCGGACACATATGTATGTCCCTGACACACTAAGTGTAGTGACTAAGGTAGGAATAAACTTGATGGATGCAGTTGTAATTGAACTGACACGTTTAGGTAGAGAAGACTGCTTTTGCATTACATTCACCATAAAGATAATAAATGGTAAGGCTGTATTTATCTCTCCCTTCTCTGTCTATCTCCCTCTGTCACACACACACACACACACACACACACACACACACACACACAAGAACACAGAGGAATAACACAAGGCTCTTTTTGTGCTGTGTCTGCTTTCTATCTGTTCTCATTTCTTGCTTAACACTAACAATTTAAATCATCAATTATATGAAATAATCAATTGTGTGAGGTTATGTGAACATAACCTGATTATGTGTGATCATTTGTTTTCTTCTGATTGCTTCTTGTGTGAAATTGGTGTGATTGAGGAGGCAATAGGGCTGGTGTGTGTAAGTGTGTGTGTATGGTAGTGAGAGAGAGAGAGAGAATGAGAGAGAGAGAAAGAACATCTGTGTGTGTGTGTGAGAGAGAGAGTAAGAAAGGTGCGTGTGTGTGTGTGTGGGGGGGGTGATAGTGAAGGACAGAAAGAGAATGTGTATAGGTACATGTGTGTGAGGAGAGATGGGGTGAAACTTTGTTTGAGTCTGCATCACTGTCTGTCTCTTTGTCTCAAATCTCTAAGGGAAAGGGTGTGCTTCTACACCCCCCCCCCCCCCCCCCTCCCTGCCACACACACATGCACACACACACACACACACACACACACATACACAGCAAAGCCACAGTGGGCTTTTGCTTTCAATGATACGGTGAAGTCTGAAGCAAAGCCAACACTGATTCAGCTGATGACTACCAAGCTGAGATGCAGATTACTTTCGGTGGCGCTGTGAAAGACAGGACAGAACACTAACAGGAAGACAACAAAGAAAAGAAAAGAAAATTGTCGCTTGTGTCAAACAAATTGCTCTCTTAGCGTTTGCTGGCATTTACATAACTAAAAGCAGAGAACAAGCTCGAACAGGGGGGAAAAACTGGCGTCCAAATGGAAACGTGTCACTTTTTCAGATTTGTATCAGTGCGGATGCGGAGAGGCAGAAAACCATGAGGCCGATGATGTTTTAGAGCTCTAAGATGTGGCTTGTCAGACATTGTTTCTCCACATGAGAGAAAGACAGTCACGGAGAAATAAAAAAAAAGAAACACAGCAAAACTTGTTTCTTTAGCTGAGCGTAAAATAGAAGCAGAGCAGAAGTTGTTTCTGTAGCCTGAGAAGGAGCCTCTGGTAGCATAATAACTGTAAATATGTTATATTTTTGACCATATCTGACCCTGTGCTTCAGGAAAACAAAAGACCGTGGTGAGATAGTAGCATCCATTGCCACTCGTCTGTCTGCACAGCTCTAGGTGAGGCCAGACAGTCTTGACTTGTTTTAGTTTACTCCTTGCTGTACATGGTCTTTCTTGTTCTCCTCTTCCTCACCTGTGCCAGCAGGTGCCCTCTCTCTTCACCCCCTCACAAAACTGGCTGACCAAATCACACTTCTTTCTAGTTATTTTACAGTCTCTCCCTGACAAACTTTTAGACCTCCCTCTCGCTCTTTCTTTCTCTCTCTCCCTCCCTCCCTCTCTCTCTCTCTCTCTCTCTCTCTCTCACTCTCTCTCTCTCTCTCTCTCACACACACACACACACACACACACACACACACTTAATCTCCATCATCTTTTGTAATTACAGTCAGCTGGCCCCTCGGAATCTCCACTGCAGCAGTTCAGCTTGTTCCAATGGCTCACGGATACTTAATATTCATTAACCAAACAGCAGAGAATCTCCACCACACCACTTACCTTGAAGAGCCCCACAGTCACACACCCAGAGTCACACAGGTCGCATTTTGAACCACTACATGAGCTTTCCAGTCTAAGCTATAGACACAGAGAGAATTAATTAGTCTTGTGCTTCGCACCGATTACTCAGAGCGTATCCATAATTTAACAATTAAATTAATAATCCATTGACGCAATGTGTGCATTTCTGTGTGTGCTTTAAATTGATTGGATCTGAATAAGTCTGATTTTTGACCAGAGGTCAACTGAACAGCAGGCCTACTTATGGGAGTGGGGATGAAAAAATGAAAAAAAAAAAAGAGATCTATCACTGGCAAAGCAATGACACACAGTGGGTAAAATTGGGGGGAAACACACACTCACACACACACACACACACACACACACTTATACACACAAGCTATTAAATAAACCACATGATCTGGGTGTGAAAATGGCCATTATCACTTTATTCTAAAAACAAGAATATTTAAAATAGCCACAAGCTGCATTTTAACTAGCTGTCAGGGAAAAAAAGTGAAGGATGGTCTTAAATTTATTTTTAATTCCTTTTCACATGATCTACTTTTAAACGATTATTTCATTTTTTGCACATAAACGAGCATTTGCATATTAATCAAATTTGCTGCATTATGTAAACTATTTTTACAGGGCCTTTTGCAGAAACTACTGTGAAATGATAGTTTATTTCACCTGTGGTGTTTACCATTAGCATCCTTTATGACAAATATCTAATTAAAATGACCAAACGAACATGACAAATGAACTGTCAGCCACATGTGCTCTGACAATCCAACCTCATTAAGAAACTGAAATTCTAGTCTGTGTTTTGTTGCTGTTCACAACAATGTAATTTGTGAAGTGTTGTAAATAATTACAGGTTTCTCTAGGCATCCCACAAATAGGAGCCCAAAGACAGTCTGACAAACACACACATACGCACACACACACAATCACACACACAAACAAACACACACATACGCACACACACACACACGCAATCACACACACAAACAAACACACACATACGCACACTCACAGAATCACACACACAAACAAATGTGTGTGTGTGCACACACACACACACACACACAAACACACATTTGCACAATAACATCAACAACAAACCAAACTCAACACAAGATTTGCCAATTGTATTTGCAGGCGCGTGGAGGTGCAATTTCATGCCTGTTGATTGTCCAGAATACTGCCTTTCTTCCAGTACTGGGCAATAACAGTGCTGATGCCACCCTTCTGTGCTCATGTGGAGGCCAATCATCCTCTGAACACTCTTGGATAATTTTCAGTCCTCAGAAACACTATTAGGTGTAATAGAAACCTTAGACGCTCTATCTAGCTGTATCTGTTTCTATCGGCCCATCATCCCATCATGACAACACAGTGACTAATGTGTTCAGAGTCAGTAAGGCTGAGTGTGTGTGTGTGTGTGCGTGTGTGTGTGTTTGTGGTCTGAATCTGTATTAATGTATGTATGTGTGTATGCATGCATTATTATGCGTTTCTATGCAATGTGCATCTACCATGTTAACACAGGGAAAGTGTGTTCGAAATGAGGCCTAATGTCTTTGTCATGTAGCTGCGTTTTTTGCTTTGGGGAAACACACACACACACACACACACCCTGGAGCAGATGCGTCCACCTGAGCCCTGGGGCGCTATGGAGACGACGAGCAGGCGATGGCGACGGCGGTGGCGACGTGCACTACTCACACTGGGATTATTTCACCTGCGGTCGTCTCCCCATTCAACGTTGTTAATCCCCAATATCCTCGGCAGCAGGTGTTTCAGAGGGCCCCCAGCCTGATTCAATAACCGTGAGAAAAAGAAAAAAAAAATTACAGTATAACAGAGGAGAGACACGGCACCGGCTAACAACTTGCTCAAACAAACGCAATACTTAAATCCTCAGATGTCCTTCTACAAGACTGAAACAAAGAGAGAACGATAGACAGAGAGAGATAGAGAGAGAAAGTGAGAGTTTAGAATTTTCAAACAGAGAGAAGGGCAACCTTGCGCTTCGCTCCCTTCTGATGAGCTGTGAAATGATTTAAATTACTGTCAGCTTCACCTCCTGATATTTGATACTCCCTGAAACCCGTGCTACTGGAACTGTATCAGGCGGGAAGTCTGCGTTAGTCTATTAAGGTCACACAGTTATCGCTCTGTCCTACTTTGGCACCCAAGACTCCATATATCATAATCCATGTTAGACAAAGTAGCTGTTCTAAGTGCCACACGCTCTAAAAAGGATAGAGGGTGCATTGGTTGGCCCTTGACCAGCTGTGGCCTGTATAGATTCAAACATGAGAGGGCTACCTGCTCACCTTAGCAATGAAGTGCAGAGGGATTTGATTCTCTTCTCCCTTCACAGCGCCTCAAAACACCATTCCGCCGAGTGTGAAATTAAAAGGCTTTAAGTGTTTTGTTGCATTTCGAATAGTACACCTGGGAATACTGCAGCGTCTGTTCCAGATTGAAGTGGGCCAGATCTGGCTCTGCTTCGCCCTACAGGGCCTTTTCTCTGCGTTTGTGTGTGTGTGTGTATGTGTGTGTGTGTGTGTGTGCGTGTGTGTGTGTGTGTGTGTGAAATTCACACGTTCCCAGAAAAATGTCTGTGTGTCTGACAGACACACACCTGCCACCCTTTGTCTGGCTGTGTGTATGCCAATGCCATCTGACAAACGTGTGCTCACAGCTGACCTTACTGCCACTCTTCCACTCACACCTTCTCTCTGAGTCTTCCTAACACAAAAGCAAACACACACACACACACACACACACACATACACACACAGTCAGATGCAGCCACACACTTTCACACATGCACATATACCAAAAAGAAAAGCTGGCTTTCTCATTGCAGAGGTCAGCAAGCACACACACACACACACACACACACACACACACACATAAACACACACATCCGCTGACTGCCCTGAGTGAACCCCAGAGCTGAGTGGAGCTGAAGTGTCCATGCAGCTGCAGCTCACAGCTGTGGTACTCTGCAGATGCTCTCACTCTTGACCCAGGCCTCTGGCTTTACGGTCATGGCCCACTGCACTGGCGGGTTTCAGGAATTCTCAGAAACACTGCTGCTAATGTTATGCTGTGATGTCTATATACTGATGTCATGCGGTGATATCTATATGCATTTGTAATGCTGTGATGGAGTGAAAAATTTTAGTAATTCTATGTTGTTAGTGTGTTAGTATGGCTTTACTGTACAGTGTAATACAATGTTTCTCATCATGCATAGTATATCACATTATACCACTGCTTAATCAAATTTCTTATTGTATCCTATTGTGCACTATTTAGTATGTGAATTCTTTTCTGACAACCACACACCTATGAAGTAGTTCCACTTTTCTGGCCATATTACACTTGTATATCAATCTGCCCAGCTCTCTGTGAAGCTTAAATGAACTGTCACGTTAACACAGCATTACAATTTAGCAGCCTGACTGGTGTTCACAGCACAGCAACATTATAACCTCTGACAGAGATGTTCTCTGTTACACTGTGTTCGGGTGTATGAGAAAAAGTGATTTTACAAAAGTCAAGAGGGAATAATCCTTGGATTTGGTGTTTGACAACGAGAGATGGAATTAAATACCCACTTCTGACCATAGCAACCATCCTATGTAGAACTAGTAACGGTGGTAACAGTAGTATAAACGGGGAACTCCAAGGCATTTGTATTTTGTAAAATAATGCCCTCCTCAACTATCCTTCAGGGTCTTATTACCACTTCAAACAGCTCCAGTGGCAATGGTCAAGAGAGGGTCTGCAAACAGAACAGTAAGGATATTACTGGATAAAGCAAGTATTGCAGTAAGAATACAGCACAGATGGGTTTAGGCAGTCATCAGTGTCATTGCTTTACTTATGGCATGAGTGATTACGATGTGTATGTCCTTACTGTGGTTATGGTGTGAGTGTTGTTACTGTGATTACGGTGTGAATATCCTTCCTGTGATTATGGTGTGAGTGTTGTTACTGTGATTATGGTGTGAGTATCCATACTGTGATTATGGTACAAGTGTCCTTACATGTTGTTGTGTTTTGTAGGCATGTAATAGGCTGATTCTGTGTTATGTTATGACTTGCATAACCTATTGACCTATTGACCTATCTTTGACATTATATTATATTGGCAGTGGTCAAGAAGTGTAAAATATACTCCCCACTTTCTCTGACATTGCTGCAATTGTCTCTCTTTTGGAATTAAAGACAACACAGATCATTCTTTAAAATATCTATAAAAACCTTTCATCTCAAAATTAGAGATGCATAACATGGTCGGTCAGGATTGGTAATGGGAGTTCATCCACACTGCTTCTAAGCACTGGCTCTCCACAGGGCTGTGCTCTGAGCTGTCTCCTGTCCACCATTTAGACACCATATATACATGTACACCATACAGACACTATATGTATATATATATATATATATATATATATATATATGACTGCACTCCCACACACCCCTGCAACACCATCATAATCATCATCATTTGCTGACGACCCCACTCTGATAGGGCTCATCACAAAGGATGATGACACAGCATACAGAGATGAGGTCCAGCGACCGACAGAGTGGGCAGCAACAATCTCACACTCAACACAAGACAAACCACAGACCAAGGAGGTGCCCCCCCCCTTCCCTGCATGAAAGGTAACAATGTAGAGAGGGTGTCCACTTTCAAGTTCCTTAGGGCCCTCATCTCCAAGGATCTGTCTTGGGCAGCAAACACAACTGGCCTAGTCAAAAAAAGTCCAGCAGCGCCTCCATTTCCTGAGGGTCCTGAGATGGAGCAGGCTGCGAACTGACCTGCTGGTCTCTTTCTATTGGGCCACAATCGAGAGCGTGCTGGTGCTCGCTATCCCAGTGTGGTACCCTGGCTGTACAGTGGCTGATAGAAAGAGATGACAGCAGGTCACCAGAACTGCAGAGAAGATGATCGTAGTCCACTCCCCCCCTGTATGCCAGGTGTCTCACCGGAGCCACGGCGATCATAAAAGACCACTTTTATCCTAACCATCACCTGTTTAGCATGCCCTCTGGGAAAAGGTTCAGATCCTTCAGATGCAAAACAGACTTCTACCCTTAGGCAGTCAGAACTTTAAATGCACCTAAACAACAAAACTGCTTTTCATACAATCGTGTTGCCGTGTGTGCGTGTGTGTGTGTGTGTGTGTGTGCGTGTGCGTGTGTGTCACTGCTGGTATTGATCATGTTCGTGCGAAATGCCTACCTCTAAGTGCGGTTTTATTTCCCACAGACTCTAAGCGCAGCACTTCCCTTTTATTATTATTTAATATTATTATTTATTATTCTCTTATACTTGCACCTTTGTGGCCTTGTTGGCTAATTTCGTTGTACAGGCAACAGTTCAATGACAATAAAAGTCTTGAAGTCTTATCTGTGTTTGGTTTCACTTATCTTGCAGTTTTAAGCCCAATGCTGTAGTTTACCGTAATTTCCTGATTATTAAATGAGGTTAATACGTTGATTTTCCAACATTGATTCATCTATGAGGTTTATACATGGGTGGCTATATACAGAATTGCACTTCTTTCCATCATTCCTCCTGATCTGACCTGATTGTGATTCACTCGGTGATGTCGAGTAAACTGAGATTAATACATGGGTGAGGTTAATACAAGGATAAGGTCAATACACGTTTCGGTGTTTTTAGTTTGCTTAAAACACTGACCTGAGGTTTATACATGGTGCTGCTTATGTTCGGGGAATTACTCTAGGTTGTGTCAGATGCAAGTTGTCTGTTTTCCTATTCCTGTGAAACACTGCTCAGTGTGTAGGTGAGGTTTTTTGATTTGGCGAGTGCCATATTGTTTTCCTGTACCTCCTCCATTCTGTTGTGACTGGACCTGAACCTAGTCTAGCCTCTGCATCTGTCCAGTGTTAGGCGTCGGTGGGCATGCTGCTATCTCTCTCCCAGGACAGCCGATTACATTGCCTCTGACACCGCAGTGATAAAATGTCCACCTTTCTCACATCAGTATCTTGCCTGTGGTCTTCTGCCTCACACTGAAATGCTGAATGTTGGCGCAGTTCAGGGGCAGCGGGACCAAGAAGAGCCAGGAAAAAAAAAAAAAAAAAAAAATCCCAAAGAGTTTGTCCTGAAAAGCCCTGAGAAAATTAGGACACAAGATGCATTTTTGTGCTTACCAGCATGACAATGACTGCCAAACAGGTCTTAAAGCAAAAATTCTAGTCATTTTCAACTTATTTTTAGGGCCCAATTTTCAACCTCGACCCTATTTTTCAGCCGTTCGTTTGGACAAAAAGGATGAAAAACATCGCAGTGTAGCGCCAGCTTGTATGCTACTCCTTGCAAAGTCAACAGCTGTGACTATCCAAAGCCATCCTGTGAGGTCAAGACAGTTTTTCTTTTCCATCCTGTGTGGGCTTTCCATCATCATTAAAGAAACAGTGCACCAATTTACCAGAAGTGTCTAAGTGACCCTGTCACTGCCCCTGGTCTGACTTCTAAATGAATTATAGAATCTAGAATTTAGAAGTGTTAGTGAGCCTCACTTTAGCTGTACTTTCAGCTCTCTTATGTCATACAGTGGGCTATTCTAAGCAGTGGTCAAGTCTGTCAAACTTTAATTTGACACCTGCTTCCAGAGGCAGCTGTTTACTGCTGTTGCCACACAGTGGGAGGGGAGTGGCCAGACAGCACACATATGTCTAACCACCATCGGGCCAATGTAAAAGGATTCTGTCTTGAAGATGTCTCAGGGAGATTGTTTGCTTGTTGCTATGACGTCTTTATGACATCAGTTATTCATTGAAAATTACCATGTTCACCTTTGAGGACCCTGGGGAGAAAAATAATTCACCTTTGAGGACACTGAAGGACCACATGAGCACTTAGCCAGTAGTCTGTGTTCATGCTAAATGCTGTAGTGCTTTCTTGTAAATACCTCTTCAAAAATGGGAGTCGTCTTGAATGTTCATGGACTAGACATAAATGGGGGCAAAAATATAGAGGGCGTCAAATACTATTTTTGTGTTACGAATCAACAGTGTCTCGTAGGCCTACAACTGCTACACACACTTGAGAGGTAAGAGACTGTCTTGATCTAATTCAAAATTAGCCTTGAGTGGAGTAAAAGAATGACTGGGTTTTCATGTCCCTTGACCCGGCATTGATAACATTCGAGCGAAGGCGGGACACTTAATATCCGATCCTATTCGGTATCCAGAAGAGCATACTCTCCAATGCGCCTCTGCCACTGTCACTGCGTGACTGAGGAGAAGCTGTCTTCTCAGTGGTAGCCTGTGATCAAAAAGCCACTCATACCCTCTCGATCAGAGGGGCAATGCTGATCAAATGTCAGTGTTTTTCTTCATGCCATCACTTGTTACTATTGCACAGAAAGGTTGAAATCAGTTATTGTGCAGTGAAAAAGTGAGAAGCAAATCACTGTTATGTTTGAGTCATGCAATCAGGGTTCCCCCTTTGACACAAAAAGATGTAGACTACCCAAGTCATACAGTCAGACTTCTATGGCTAATGCACATGGTTTTCTGCCTGGTAGGTAGCCTGTAGGCCACTGTTTGCACTTTTTGTAAAATATCATTCATATCTACTCAGCATTCAATTTAAATGTGACAAATTTGACCAAGTTATTTATATATGTGTATGTATATATATATATATATATATATATATATAAAGACAGAGAGAGAGAGAGAGAGAGAGAGAGAGAGAGAGATATTCAGGATCATCTTATATTCGAGCCAGTGCGGTAATACAATCCAAAGAGTTTTGCCCCGAGAAGACCTCTGGCCCGCAGCAACCAAGTGTGAGTGAATTAAAGCGAGTTGGGAGCCTGTGTTCCTCCAGCTCTGCTCTCTCAGTTCTCCTTCTGGGGACGGACCACTGTACTTTCACACTCATGCTAAATTAATTGGCTTTCAGAATTTCAATGTCAATAACAAGTCTTCACTTGAAAGAGTTTTCATGGATTTTCTGTGTAAACTAGTTACCACGGACCAGACACCATAAGTTTCACTGCCTCTAGTCATCCTATAAGTAAGAGGCAATGCATCTGCATTTGCTGAGAGTTGGTGTGCACAGTCCGTTAACATATGCATGAGTACTGCACATTTTAAAGCCCCTCTCCCCCCTTGCAGTTTCTTGCTTTGTTTGTTTTCACCATAGCATCTCTCCCTACAGTTGCTGAATTTTTTGAGTTGTGTTATAAATTCATGCCAGTACACTTAGATTTGTTTTACAAGCCAAAGATTAGGAACCAATAATGATCATTTTCAAAGAGCCATGTCGACTGGCAATGTAATAAACACAATTTCATAGCTTTAGTTTCACTGTCGGCGAGGCACCAGTCAACAATGATGTTGCTCAAGTGATTTCTCTGTATTCAGTTTGGATATTCTCTTATTACAAATTAGTTTGCCATCAAAATGACCTTGAAGCTGTTATATCACAGTGAAAAAACACTAGGATTTTTTATGCTACTTGATTGCCCTGTGTTGCATTTTTGAATATGCTAGTTTACTGTTTGTTGTGCATATGTTTGTATACTAATTTAGTACCCTATGTTACCTGGCTCAGAGTGCCATCTGATTGCCCCATACTGATTCAAGTTTAACTGTGCTCGTTGATTGTCCTATACAGCATATTCCACCCTATGCTATAGCTAAATGTCCTGCATGACATGCTTGCTGGAGAGGGAGGTAATTAATTGTATTGTTAACATCTGTGTTATAATTAAAAGCTGTGCACAAAGGGAGCCTTGACAGCTGAGCCCCTCAGGAGGATGAGCTGGAAGTCTCCTTGTAACACCAGAACCCGGCCCACAAACCCACTGGACCGTGCTAATTACCCCATGTGGCCAACATGCATTCACAAGGAGGCACTGCACACTGGGACTCACTCTGACACAGATCTGTGATGCGATGCATGTTGTTCCTCAGTGGAGAGCCTGGCCCGTCCCAGAGGATGCAACCATACAACGGACAAGGCACTCTACACCGCAGCACTCAGAATAGCAGAATGCCCCTTTCTATTCTCAGAAGTGTTATGCTGATCGTGAGGCACAGAACAGGAAGCAGTTACCAAACCAGGATGTTAGTTTAATGAAGGGTTGATATTGATCACAGATCATTAGCATTAATTAATTACTGGCATAGGATGATGGGCACTTTACTGCCATTGTGCATTCCACGTAGAGGGACTTTGTTTATGTTTACCTCTGTTTATGTTTATGTGTGCTCTTTTTCAGTTCCATCTACCAGTCCAAATGGCTGTGCCCCTGGTAAATACGAATGCTTTCTCTGAGTGTTTATGTGTCGTCGTCACACCCAATTACCCACAGGCTGAATTAAGCATTTGCTTATCTGAGTTGTTATTAAGTATTTGCTTCAATCTATTTTGTTGGTCTAGACTTGATTGTGTCCCCACCTTTGCTGCCCTTAACTTTCAGGGAAAATACAATCTCTTATTCTGAAAGGTGGAACTAATGAGTCTGTAATGTTCCCTGCCAACTACAAAAATCTTGTCATTCATTCTTTTAAAATGACACAGCAATCCAGTCCAGTATTATCTGTTTCAGAACGCAGATATCACTGCATTCTGAATATTACTTGGCAGTTTTGCTTTCCACTGCTTTCAAGTTTTCTGGACTAATTACATGGACCAAGCTTCAGGGCTACACAGACAAACACATGCATGAAAGCATCTTGAAATCCTAGTGGATGCAGACTTTGGTAGTGGTATAAAGACAGGGAAGAGTGCGTGGCATGTTGTTGTTGGGGCAAACAGGAATAGTGAGTGTGTTTTGCCACCTTACTGTAGGAACAAACACAGTGAAACCTTTGAGGTAAACATAGCTAGCTGTGATGTAGCTGAGGTAGGGATCGGAGAGATGAGCATATTTCACACTTATTACAGACACACACACACACACAGATATAAATGCCTAGCATATTGTACAATAACTGAGAGAAATAGATGTGGAAGTAAGCAGGTCTTATGAACTCGGATGGAAAAACAGGCACATGTGATCATGTAATTCTGAGAAGAGATAAAAGGACACATAAATGACAAGTGAACATGTCTCCTCTCCTCATGGTGCGAGGCACGTGTTTAGTTCACATGTTCCTGGAGAGATTCATGATTGCATTAGCGTACGTGTCACCGTAGGTGAAAGTGTCGTAGGGTTCCTCTAAAATCAGATAATTACAGCTCCTCATCCTCACTTACCTGTGTTATTACCATGGCTGCGTTATGTTTTATTTGATGACCGTGTTGTGTGCCTGTCTGCCTGCCTGCCATGATGTCCCTTCTACTATGCATGGAAATGAGAGATTGTGGTGTTTTAATTGCATTGTCTGGCTAAAGTGAAATGATTAGCGCACGAGCGCTCAGAGGTGTGTTATGTAATTACATACAGAGCATGGTAGGTAGGGGATTTAGCACAAGCCTCTCTGAGCCTCTAATGTTTTTAAATGCCTAATTAGAGAGTGATTACAAATATTTTTAATTTTAATTATTGTTCATTGCTGTTCTCTTTTAAAGGAGGATTGAATGCAATTACGACCGCATGATTACAGTACTGAACAGAAACATTGTGTTATGTTGTTCTGCCGTAGTTGAAAGACTCCTGCATATTCATCTGTCTCTCTGTGTGTATTTGTGTGCTTGTTATGAAATCCAAATAAAACTTTTGAAATGGCCCAACTGTTTGGCTGCCCACTGGGATAGTCTGAATTCTATGCTATGAACTGCAGAAAGTCACACATAGCTGTGCTCACTGTGTTGCACCATTGTGACAGGAATGTCGTGCAATAAAAGCAGTCAAGAAATTCCGTCAGATATGTGGGGGATACTGCATTGTCTACAGTAAAATATTGGAATACTGGAATATCAAAGTCCAAGCTGTGCCAGTGGGACCCTGATGTGAAGCTGAGAGATTGTGTTTTGTCCCAACAAAGCAGTTGCTTTGCCTCAGATGCATTCCTGGTGACCACACAAATAGGACATGTATCAGTGTGAAACTGCAGCACTTCTCCTAATGCAAACACACAGCAGCATCAGCAAAAACACAACACAGCCATTCTGTAGACATGAAGTAGTGTGTCCTAGCTGTAAAACCCTTCAAATAAAGACTCTTTAGTTCAGGGCCATGTCTGATATAACATGGAATTTATTAATTCGCCACTGACCACTGAGGATAAGCATTTTTGCCATGGTCCTGGGATGGGATGCCAACAGTGGAGATCATGTGCAAGTGGTGTTCGCTGGCAACCCCCAGTGGTTAAGGGGAATATGAGTTAGGCCTACCAGTGGAATGGAGGAGATAGGGGAAGAGGAGGGAAGTTTTGAAATGCCGGAGCGTGTGACGCAATGGGTGGGTAAGGAGGATTAATTCTTCTGGAAATCCAGGTCCATTCTTCTGCCAATTTATCTGCAAAACTTACATTATTAATTACGGAACACATTTCATTATCAGAGAGTTAAAAAGTCCCTAAAACCTCTCCCAACATTTAGCATAGACGAAAAAGACTATAAAGCCTTGAGGAATATCACTTCTATGGTCTAGGTCTCCTAGCTACATTTGTCTTTCCAAACAACTCTCTCGTCTTAACTGTACCATCTTTCTAAGAACCCAGAGAGTATCTGTACCTGATACGCCTTCAATCTGATTCTGCAGAGGGGGCACGGGACCAGTGACCCATGACTAAGGGGGGGCAGGGAGGGTGCAGCTTTGGGAGATCAGCCGCCCAGATGCCTCATAATTTGATCTGACTCGATCTTCCAATATATATGGGGGTGGCCGCCCCCAGGCGGGCCACAGGTCAAGCGAAAGAAGCTCACATCTGTGAGTGTAAGTCGAGAACAACGGGGCAACATTTTAACTCCGTTTTTCACCTCGCCACTGCACGCCATCTCTCTTTCTCTCCAGACACACACTCAGCAAGTTGCCCAGTAGGAAGTCATATATCTGGGCAAAACAACTGTCGGATATGAATAGGGATATTAGTCTCCGTTCATTTAGGAAATAGTTTTTCCTTTGAAAAATTACAGTCTTCATCTTGAGAAATGCCCGCTGAGGTACTTCCAATGATGAACTCACAAATTTATACAGCAAGTTATTATAGTCAGTCATTTCACAACGAAAACGTTTGATTTTTTTCATGTTAGTTTTTAAAAGAAACTCATCACTTGCCGTCCTGTATAGCATCATGAAATGTAGAAATAATGAATACAGAAAGAAGACTGCGACGGAGGCAAAGTCATTTTAATCAAACGGCTTAGGTTCATCTTCATGGGAGACTCACACAAGGATCTGAAATGAAAATTTGAACTCAATCAACCATGTCTCCTTTTAGACAGTGCCCAAACGACTGGGCATGAGAGGCCTTGTAGTGAAAGCACGTCTGCTGCCTTACAGTGACAGAAATGAGAGTTTTCAGGAAATTATAGTCTCCTGCAACTCTTGGACTCACTCACTTACTGAGTACAAGTCATAGTAGTATATTCAGTGGTGTAGTGGGCATTGGACGCAGGGGTACGGAGTCCACCCACTTCTTGTAACAGATCTGTATTTCTCACTTTTATAATATTAGGCATTCATTTAAAACATCATAAGTTCACACACCAAACAAACCTCTCCAATGAGCCCTCTATTGTTGTAAACAAATGCAACTTAACATTATAGGATGACCATAATCAAAGGCAGTGATACTATCGACGTAGGTTTTGGAGGTGTGTGTGACTTTTTTTGCAATTAGGCTTGCACCATCAAAATCCCATACCCCCACTTAAAAAATCCCCACTACACCTCTGAGTATATTCATGATATAAAAACTACATTTGCATTGCATATGTGTGAAGATCCACAGCAAAACCAGTCAGATATCACGCAGGGCTGTTTTGAGACTGACATATAGGATGTGTGCTCTGAAATGGTTGAAATGTACAATTTGAAAGCTTTTTTTATGACTTTTATCTTTTGAAAAATTTGCCTTTGCAACTTCTTTAGCTGTACATGTCATATGGCAAACTACCCATTCATATTGTACATGCTGTACATGCATGACAAACTGCAAAGTGAAAAACTATATTGGCAGGGAACACATGGCAAACTGCCCTACTGATGGCTCATTCACAGTACAATCAGTGTATTTGCGGCTGTGTCTGTGGTTCTGGTCAGTTTTCATTTAGATGCATGTTAACAGATTAGACCGTGCACCCCACATGTTCCACAGGACTCACGCCCTGTTGTACACTAGAAATGCCGGAGAATTCTATTTTTTACGTGTACCGTGACCGGTAATACGCAGTCTCCAGAGTTCAAATGAGAGCTTGTGACAGTTTGTGCAGGAGACCATTTCTGGTGTGAATACGCACACGGACATTGAATGCACAGCAACCTCTATGTGGGATGACCTTGGTTTGACATGCATATTAAAAGCTCCATAGGGAGCAAAAAGGGCAACTCCATAAGTGGACTTTTTGTTATTAAACGCCCAATAAAATGGCAGGCATTTCTATGAAGTGAGTAATCATATGCAATTTGCTGTATTTAGTTCTAGAGGTTACATAAAACATATATACATGAAACATACATAAAAGATATATATTGCAGAATATTAGAGTGATTATATTTTTGCTTATTTTCTGTCACATCCGATTTGTGGGATTTGGCCAAAAATATGTATAATAAAAATGAAATAAAATAAAATAAAAAATAGGACATTTCAAGCAGACCTTAGCTCACTGATCAACTGAACATCCAGTAGAAATGCATGACACAGGTCTAGAAGAAAACATGCCAAACAACCAAACAAGAACAACACGGCAAACCCCAGCATAACTAGGCGTTCCAGAACAGATGATTGATGTTTGTACCTGCTTAAAAAAAACATCCAGCATATCTTTAAAGCACCTACTGCAGGCATAACAAAGGTGTAGTTAAGGCTGCCCACCTAACGCAAGTAATCAGCAACTGCAAATAACAACCTCATTCCTCTACTATATGCCTGCAGGAGTACAAGTGTGTGTTGCAACACTGGCTGCAGAAGAGAAATCAGCACAGATGAGCTATGTATAAGAAAAGCTAGCCAAGGGCATTTCTGTCACATGAAACAGACTAATATATATAAAACAGCCTTGACACTGGCATCAACCCAGACAAATAAAGTTTGCATTTTCACCAAGGTCACAGCCTTTTTGCTCAGGAGAGTTTCAGCATAAAGTTGTGTTAGTTATGTGTTCTTCCTGCCATGCAGTGTGAAGGTCTTACTGATGCAAATCTGGCCATTGCTATTGTTGTTGTCTCTTTTTGTGCTTCCCACATACAGCGGGAGGTGGAGGGGCTGCTGCTCTGAGGTGGGTGTGTCAGAGGCCTCAGTCCCTAAGGAATGTGACAGGCTTACAGTGATTCAGTGATTATGAGAATACCCCCCACCCCCGACACACATCTCATGCATACACACACACACACACACACATGCATACACACACACACACAGAAGCACATGCTCATTCACCCTCATGCATACACATACACATGTTCACACACACAAACACATGCACACACAAACACATGCTCCCTCACGCGTGCACACACATACACATACATACACACACACATGCACATACACACATAAAGCACACACACTCTCACACACACGCAAGCACATGCCCAAGCCTCTGCCAAGGCCTCCATCCTGCGTCAGTGCACAAGGACTCCTCCTGTCCGGCCTCTGCGGCTGACTCCAGATGACCCTGGTCTGAGCTCCCATTTAATGACTGCAGTCACAGGATTTACACCTCACTCCCATCCCTAAATAAAATCACTCTCATCTTAGCTAGCCCAGGTTATAGCCATCAAATCAGTATCATTGCTAGGTTAACTCAAATCAACTCACGCTCTGACTAGAACACTCTCTGGTATCCAAAAGCTTAAAGCACGGTTAAAACAAATCACATTACGCTTCGGCCAAGATCCACTCTGAAGAAGGCCAAGTTAAATCATTTTTAGATGAACTCACTTAAATTAATAATTGACTCCAAACAGCTTATACAGCAGCAAATAAGAGGGCAACAGTCTCACATGTAAACCAGGTTCCAAGTCCAAACGCTCGTATCAGTCATCACAGGCAGAGTATGGCAGCCATGGACATCTGAGCCTGAGACAAGTTGTCTCACTCTCATCAGCGCCAAATAGGAGTTTTATCTCATACAGTTACTATATCTACCAAGATCGACCATAAAATATGTTTCTCAGGATGAGCTGGCCTGAAGAGTATTTAAAGACTCCTTTATGTAAAAGTCTGGTATGACAGCCTACCTTGTTCGCAGACATTATTGTGTAGTGTACCATCTATGCACAAGACAAACTTGTTAATGTAGACATCAGTGGCTCCGATAGGAAGTCCAGTGTCATTTCACACTCAAATGCACATTAATTTAGTTTGTTATATGCCCTGAGCTAAAGACTGTAAGCTAGCTTAAAATTACAGGCTTTACACCAAAAAGGTAGGATGTATCATGCTCAGGTGTGTAGGCTCACAGTAGAAATTTTCTCTCAGATGGTTGATTGAAGTCTGTCTCTCTTTCTTTGTATCTTTCTCTCTATCCCTCCTTTCTGTCTCTGCCTTTTGATTGCAGAAATTCACTCCTCCTGGCTTGAGCTTAGCATCAGTTTTAACTTGGCCAGCCGCAGCATGTGTTGGCAGGCTCTCTCCCTCTCTTTCTCTCTCCCTCTTCCCCTCTCACTCCTCTCTCCTTCTTTCTGGCTCAGCTCCCTATTCCAGCCCGCTGGTCTCAATGCCATTAACTAACTGCTCTGCTCCAACCAGAGGGTGGATGGAATACTGTCATATTTTACACATCCAGCTGCCATGGACTAGCTGCCTAAAAATGAAATGTGTATCACATTTTTTTGTCCCTTAGGCATCTGTTTCCTCAGACAGTCAGCTGCTTTGCCTGCTTCTGGCTTAACGGCCACTCCGATTCCAAAAACACTGTGTAATAGATGGGGTCGCTAAGGAGGAACAGAATCGAAACACTGACAAGTCTGTGCCATTACCAGAGAAGTCTCTGAAATATTTAGGTGAAATTTCACAAATATTATACTAACCAAATATATTTCCCTCCTGTACCCCTGTAGCAACATATTTGCAACATATAAGCAAAAGACCAGAGAGAGGGAATATCTCTGTTGAGGAACACATTTGCTGAATTTAGCAAAAACTGTGAAGTGGATTCAACTCCCAAAGTGCGCCTGCATGCCCATGGTACATGTATGGGTGAAAAAAGGGAGAAGGTGTCTGAGAACGAGAGCGACGTCTCTTGTACAGGTGTGAGGATGTGCAGCGGTGTGTGTGTGTGTGTGTGTGTGGTCTCTCCACGAATGAGACGGGCGTTTGGGGGCATCTTTATGAAACGGTAATGTGCTTTTCTAGGTCAGAGTCTCATGCTTGATTCAATGCAACACACCTGAGGGAGCAGACATTCTCTGACAGACACAGGGAGGAAAGACTCTCTCTCTCTCTCTCTCTCTCTCTTTCTCTCTCTCTCGTGCTCCCTCTCTCATCATCTCGATCTCTCTCTTTCTGTTTTTGTAGGCCTTTTATGAGATGTTTGGCCTGTGAGAACAGCTCCAGTTAGCCTCCTCGCGCAGCAAGTGATGCGTCACCTCAGGCCACGGCGGCCTCCAACTCGAGACTTAAGATGATGTAAACAAAGGCAATCACTGTTCCATTCATCTCCTCTGAAGTTTCAATAACAAATAGTGCCTTTCTCTCTTTCACTCTTCATCCTCCTCCTCCTCCTCGCATTCTCTTTTGTTGTTATGTAAGCTGCCTGCCCTAAGGCTAGGCCATAAAGAGAGATCTATTCAGGGGCAGATTTGTATCGCGCTGAGGACTTCCAGAATGAATTGGGTTTGAATTGATTGGCAGCACTTTGGCACTTGTTTGGAGTTGATTAAATGGAACGTGTAGTTCTGAGCACTTACAAATTCAGGCACAAAACTGGAAAAGACAAGACAAGGTGAACGTTCCATGCGTTGGTGTTTTGCGACTGCCACCAGCCAGTTGTGCATGGTTGCTGTGTCCAAAGCCATGCTGTGCAACTCTAAATAGGACTGGCTGTTCATCTGTCACTAGGGAAATCCCACACTCTTAGCATGAGGAATTTCCCCTGTGTTTATCAGGGAAAAAAATATCTTAATGACATCTATGCATAAATGCTAGAAAAATCTATTGCTATATTTCCCCTACAGTCACTGAAGGGAAGTGTATTTGTCACATCAATATGAAGATCAATTATCCTGAATGACATTCAGTCTGTGTAATGCATTAGTTTGTCTAAGCAGACACATCATACTGTGTTTTGTGTTATGGCACAAAAGAATATTCAAACCAGATGCTGACATACGTTAGATGGCAGATTTTACATGTTGTATAGCTAGTCTGCCACACCATGAACTGTAAAAGGAATGTAAGTCTTGGAAGTCTATGTGTAAACTGATTGGTGGAGTGGCCCATTTCTGACAAAATAACAGCTGCTTATGTTTCTATAGCATTTTTCAAGACACCCAAAGGACTTTACAGGGGAAGGGTCCACCACTAATGTCTAGCACCCATCTGGGTGATACATGGCAACCATGCACAGACCTGCTGGATGATTGGTGGGAATGTCTCTATTGGCTTTGCTAGAGGGACAACATTATTGGTGGAGAAGTTTCCATTTGATGTGGATGAGGTGGATGAGGTGTTTGCTCTGGATGTTTTCTGAGCTGAGAGGTTCAGGCCTAAAATGAAATCTACACGATCTGCTGCTTAGCAACCAGGGGACACAAAAGGGATCAGAAGGATGACCTTTGCCCCTCTGAAAGGTACAGAAGCTCAGAGAGAAGATGGACAAGGACAAGGGCACACACACACACACACACACACACACATGCCAGCATCATACAGACATATCCTTCAATAAATAAGTAAATACATATTGTGAAATAAACTGCAAAAGCAATAGCAAATAGCAAAACATAAAAGAACAGACTGATTTTGTAAAACTGTCTCAATGCAAACAAAGCCCATATTGTCTGCAACCGTCCAGCACAAAAAAAGAATGACTGACAGCCTGTCAAAGTATGTTCCTGAGGAGTTGTTTTCTTTGTGCTAGCAGGGATTTTCAATGTGTAAAAACAACCGATTTAACAAGGTTAACAGGTTAAAACAGTACTTAAGCAAGTATTATATTTTTGGTAAATTGATTGTACCACAACCAGACAGATCTGGTTTTGGTAGATCAATCTTGTCCAAGGAAAACACAAATATGTTTTGTTAGATCCAATAATATATCTATTTTTCATACTTTTTGAGAATGAAACTTTTCAAAATGCCTTCTTAAATTTAGTTCTTCTCATTAATATGTAAGCAAAGATGTGTTTTCAGAGAAAATATGTTTAGGCATACACTGTTAATAAAATATGTGTCTGAATATTCATTGACTTGTGTGTAAGTCTGTGGGTTAAAAAGTGCATCATTTCCCTCGAGCATAAGAAATATGAACCCCTGAACTAAAGTATTTATAGCATCTAATATTTATCTCAAACTCTCACACCAATGGGTCCTCACAGAACATTTGTGAAAAACTTTTTTTTCCCCCTCCAGCTTTAGTTCTGCCTTGGTGGAAATGCAGCCGATCTCTCTCGCAGGTTGCCGAGGATGAATTTACTGTAGCTACCCAATTATCACTCACACAGCCACACTCATCACACTTGTCTCATACGGGACATTACAGAGGTGATTTAATGTGTCTAAATTCAGATTTTTTTTCTCTCTGATATTCTGAGAAGTGCTGACAGCTGACAGCTGATAATATGTCACATCAGACATATGCAACATCTTTATTTTTTTTTTTTGTCGTTCTAAAGTCAGCCATGACAAACAGGCTTGACGGCAGCACTCTGACTTTCCGAGTTTAAGTTTAGCGTGTCATTTTCTTTCCTCCCTCCTCTTTGATGCGCTGCAGTGCTTGTAGATTGACGTGTCATCTCTGCTGCAGTGAATCCCGTCAGATGGCCCACGTCTTCTTCATATGCAGGGACGACGCGGGCGGATGCAGCTGCTGATGCGGTTGCCACGGGAGATAATCCAGGCTGTGAAGCTATGACACTCTCCCCGGTGTCCGGCTGTCACCATCACAGATTGTCTGTTCCCACGGCGATAGTGTCCAGCGATAGATTCAAGGCCATTACAGGCAGGCCTCCCTTCCCACGCTTACTTTATCTCTCGTCTCTCTCTATCTCTCTCTCTCTCTCTTCTTTTTTCTCTGCCTTTCTTTCACATAGTCTGCCTCTATACCATCCTGTTCTTCTCTTTCTGTCTTTCTCTCTCTCATTCCCTTTTCTCTTAGCTCTTCTTCCTTAATATCTTCCCATTCCTCTCTCTAACACTCCCTTTCCTTTTACTTTTTCTTTTCTCTCTCTCTCTCTTTCTCCTTGGGGCAAAGGCTAATATTAGCGAGATGATGAATACGTCAGGTTGTCCCTAGTCCCATACATGAATCAATTGGGCTGACCCCCATTGCATTGTTGTGGCAGGATGTGATGGATTGAACTTTCACAACTCATCAAAGAACCCTGTTATTTGGAGTAAAATCACATTCTTTGAAATGCTTCTGAACGCCACCACAGGGGTCCTGTCCTCCATACTCACTCCTCAATGCAGCCACTAAGCAGATTTGTCTTTATGTTTTCATGAAATGACCGCAAACTGCGCAAGTGTGTGTGTGTGTGTGTGTGTGTTTGTGTGTGTGTCCCTACAGCACATGTACAATCCATACTTCGCTCACCATACACCATCTGTCTTGTCTCAGCATAGCAGAGAGGTAAGACACTTTAGATTCACCATGTCACCTGTGTGTTGCATTGTTGTGCATATAGCCAATTGTGCTGTGTTGCTGTGCACATTGCCTCTGTATGTGTTTATCTTTGGCTTTAAAACTGTGTATGCGGCTTGGCATTAGGAGCACAGTTAATGTCAGCAAATTTCAGCTAAATCCTGACTATGTGTGTGTGTGTGCATGAGTGTGTGTGTGTGTAAGAGAAGGGGGGAGGGGTATGTACAGTATGTGTACTACAGTATGTGAAGTAAGTTTTGAGTGTGTGTGTGTGTGTGTGTGTGTAAGTGAGCTGCAAGTCACAAGTTGGGGACACAACTGATGTTTCATCCTCACTCTGCCCTCCTTCCCTTGGAGGTTAATGAGGCTGCACTGGAGCTGTGATGTCAGTGTGTCTCATTACAGCAGTGTGTGTGTGTCTGATTTATCTCAGACGCGACTGAGTTTGACAAAGCTGCTCACTCACACGGGGGATTAATAGCCCAGTCGGGCCCACTTGCAGCCAAGGGCAAGACAGCAGAAGCACCAGAGTTAGCACCATGCTTTTCACATTTTCGCTTCGCCTTTCTATATCACACAGGTGTGTGTGTGTGTGTGTGTGAGTGTGCGTATGTATATGTGTGTGGGGACAATATATGAGCACCAGTGCTGACGTCTCGCTTTTCACATGAGGTTTTTATGTCATTCAGGTGTGAGTGTGTATGTATGCTTTGCAGACAAGGCAGCATTAAGCGCCAGTGCTAACGCATGTCTTTCCACGCAAGGTTTCCATACGCGTCACACACACGTGATTATGACTGTGTTTGTGACACTGATGTGTATGCATGTGAGTTTGTCACGAGCAAGTGTGGCACCTGTGTCTCGCTTTTCACGTGAGGTGCACGTGTATATATTTGATCTGTGAGTGCATGTGTGTGCGCGTGTGTGTGTGTTCAGTCTGTATGTCTGTTATCTGTTTATGCGCATGTAGCCAGTGATCTTAGTTAGTGAGTGTCTCCTTTCAATTCTCCACTGCCCAACACTCCGTTCCCCATTCTGCAGGTATATTAACTGTGCTGGTGTGCTGGGGTCTCTGTTGACCCCTCCAGTGGGTCCGTCCTCTCTGCTCCATACATCAGCCAGTCTGATGAGCCATGGCCGGAAGAATCACACCTGACAGTCTGATCCTGCAGCTCAGGCTTTTTATTTATTTCCATCTCCTTGGCCTGGGCTCCCTGTGGCTTACGCACACTGCAGGAGGAAGCACAGTAGCACTGCAGCATGCTGCCCATGCAGGGAAAACACATGCGCGAGCTTGGCCTGCAGCCCGGTGTGTGTGTGTGTGTGTGTACACAAACGTGTGTGTGTCTCTATATATGTATGTGTGTTATTGCATGTGAATATGTGTGTGTTTCAGTATGAACGTAGCTACCACTGTGTACAGGTCCAGTGAGTGTGTGTGTGTGTGTGTGTGTGTGTGTGTGTGTGTGAGAGCGTGGCATTTCGGCATCTACGTGTGTATTTGTGTGTCCACATGTGCTCATATGTGTGTGATTGAAGCATGACGCCTGCAGGCTCGCTGGCCCGGCTAGGAAGATCAATAAAAAAGCTATTGTTTTGACCTTGAGAGATATGAGCAAAGAAAATGACAAGATGGCACTCAGGCCAAACAAGCCAGAGAAAAAAGCCAAGTAGGACTGCACTCTGGAGGGAGGGCTGTGTGTGTGTGTGTGTGAGTGTGTGTGTGCATGTGTGTGTGTGTGTGTGTGTGTGTGTGTGGGGGATGCAGTTTGAAAGTAGGAGTGAGACAAAGTGAATGACAGTGAATGAAAGACAGAGAGCAAGAAAATGAGAAGTGGAGACAAAAAGACAAAGAGACAAAGAGAGAAAAAGCAGGAGAAAAAGAGAATGAAAGGGAAGTGACAGAAAAGCTGGGAGAGATGGAGAGAGAGAGAGAGAGAGAGAGAGAGAGAGAGAAAGTGAGAGGGAAAGAGAGGAGTAATAAAAAAGAAACCATCAGGAAATCATGTATGATTTTCACACAGATCTGAAGAACAGAAACAGTATTGCTTCTCCAACTCTCCTCTCCCAACAGCAAAGCCATTAGATAAAGGACTCACAGACAAAACTCACCTCATGTGTCCATGATATCCATATCCACAGTTATGATTCAAAGTAAATACTCTCCACAGCATATAAAGCAGTAATAACACTGTAATAAAGTGTTCATGGGTAACTAATACCTATTCAGTTACGTATCTCTATTTCTTTAATAGCCTGCATATGGTACTGAAACAGCAGTATTTCAAACAATCAGCTGTGCCTGAATCACAGACATAAAGCCTGGCATAAGGCTAGACACTATTGCTTGCCAATAAGATGCATCAAGCAAAACAGCAAGTCAATCACTCCAGTTCAAAGACAGGCTGTTCTAAACTGCAGCGAGTGTCAGAGATTGATGTATTGTAGTGCAGTGTTTTTGACCCATGCACTGACAGATGCCCTGTCTATATCTTTTGACCTGACATCCTGCTTCTTTCACATATCAATTAAGAAAGGTTTCTGAATGTTCAGTAGGAATATAGATGACTGACTGCATTAAGGGCAGACAGAATGTCCAGCAATTGCACTGCATGGTGGTTTGCATTTAGGACAGAGTGCTCTGGTGAAGGTGTTCTGTGGTAGACTCCCATTCTAACAGAGAAAGACACTAAAAGCCTTTGCTTCACAACAACACAGTCGGATTCAGAGGGTTATGTTAAGATGAGTGTCAGGGCACCATGACCCTCACATACATACACATACACACACACACACACACCACACACACACACACACACACACAGTATTGATGAAAGTATTAACTTGTCTTATTGAGGACAGTTGTCCTCTGTCCCTGGTGATGTTGTGGTCATTAGTTGTAGGCTGGTGTCACAACTGGCCACATGAGACAGCAGGCAGTGTCCTCTCCAGAGGCTTGAGATTTACAGCTGGAAGAGTCAATGCCGAGGCAGACAAACACACACACACACACACACACACATTCACCACGGGTCCTCCGACATCAGCTCATAGTGCACAACATGAGAAAAGTGCTCCTGTTACCCATAATCATCTCACTCATCACCACTGCTAACGCTCCATTGAGTTATTCTCAAGATCTGTCTCCCACTGTCTGTTGAACTGTGTGTGAGTGTGTGTGTGTGTGTATGTGTGTGAATGCCTACAGTATGTGTGTGTTTTCTGACCTTAAGTGCTTAAACATTTTTTGTATTTTTTTTGACATTGTGATGTCTTGCTGTTATGTGCCCCACTGGGTGGTGGTGGTGTAGTGGTGTAGAGGAACCTGGCTAGCTTGCAAGTAGCCTGGAAAATTGTGGGTTCAAATCCTGGCTGCAACCATTGTGCCCTTGAGCAAGGCACTTAACCATAAGTTGCTCTAAGGGAGACTGGCCCTGATATAATTGATAGTTGACAAATATGTAAGTCGCTTTGGATAAAAGCATCTGCTAAATGCATAAATGTAAATGTGCAAATTTGATATGATGTTACAAAAGCTTTTCTTGCATCAGACCAATACAGCATGGTGTATGGCTATCTAGTCTAGTTGTAAATAAAACACCAGCATATGACAGCTTACAGACATATTGAACATAATTTTTTTTTTGGTTTGCATTTGTTTACCGGTGTTTGCATATGTACACCAGTGAAATCTAAATTAGAAAATGATTCTACCTTTCTCTGAGATTTGTATAGCATCACATTTACCTTTTCCTCAAGTATTTGACTTGTATTGCTATGAACAGAGTTCTGTTAGTGAACACTTGCCTGAGAGGCAGCCGTGAAATGTAATGGTTCCGTGAAGCTTGACATCTGAGGACGATGATTTTTAACGAGCTTCAAAATTTCATTATAGGGTGTCAGCTCTCTACATGCGGAGTCTGAATGCACCGGCCTTCCTGAAATCAACTCATTCCACTCATGTAGAATGGTCATCTAAATCAATTAACATGGAGAACCCTTCCACCACCCCAATTACCCCACTACACATTTCCCTCTTTATCAAAAAAACACACAATTTTCCACCTCTGATTCCATCATTAACGTGCAATTTTCTTTCCAAGGTAGCCATTGTGTGGCTTCCCAGAGCACCTTTGACGTCTTCATTCGGTCTTGTTTGAGTGTGGAAAGAAAAGGCATTGTAAGGGGACTAGTTCGGGATCAGACCTCACTGCAATGAAAGGCACTCATGAGAGCCCTGCTTGCTTTATCTAGTGTTGCTGAGCCAGAATACATCAAACTGCAAATGCCTGCCTGACTCCAAGTTCAGAGATGTCCAGGAGATGCTTTTTGCTATCGGATATGTTTTTTTTTTCATTCGAAAGCCTATTTTCGTTACTACCACTGCTATTACTGACAGATATCCTGATCTGTCGCTGTGTATGTAGCATTCTTTTTTCTGTACCATATGTTCTACGGCTCCTTTGCAAGAGCTTTCAATGGGATACGATAAATAAATCTGGTCTACAGCCAGTATGACAAGGACACAAGCAGATCAAAAGGACAGAGGAATGTCAGAACAGACAAGCACCCAACATGAGGTCACATCAAACTACATCAGCTAAATGCCTGCGGGCAGGACAGTTTTTCCTGCGGCTAAAATATTTATCCACAAAGAAGGAACTTACCTAGGGCTGGGGTCATGACACTTACCTGGGGCTAAAATGACTTGTCCGCATAGAAGAAATGTACCTAGGGCCAGAGTCATGACACTTACCTGGGGCAGGAGTGAATCATCTGTTCAGGAGTTCCCTTGATGTGTGGTATCTTACCTGAAATAAGCAATACAAGTGTATCAGAGTGGCCACTTGTGCCGTATAATGAGTTACATAAATAAATGTTCCCTAATGACTAACTACTCACTGTAACTGCATTATAATGTAACGGTCACTGCTCCTTCTTGGCCACTTTCTGCTGCCACAGGGATTGTCTCTGCTTGGGTGCCCTTTTCCTCAGACACCTCATTGACTCCCCCTTTATTAATTTTCACCTGTGTCCATGCCTTTAGAAGCTCTCCCCCCTCCCCTCCCTGCCCTTGCTATTCTGGGTTATTGTTCCAGGCTCCCAGACGCTATTTTGTGGGTTTGACTCATGTGGTTATTTGTTCCTTTTGTTCTGTCCTTTTCCTTTGCACACTTCAACATTCAGTCACTACTAAACCGCCTCCATGCACGCCACACACGACTGGTTTTACGGACTTCCCCACTTCATGGATTTCTTTTTATTTTCTGTATACTGGATTTACCAGATTATTTAATACAGTTATTTGTTTAACTTCTAAAGTGGTGTGTGTCCCAAATTCTATCATGGCTTACTGAGCCAGGCCATGATCATGAGATCAGAAGATGATCAGGCATGCTGTTTCTGACAGTAAGTAACTCAGTCTGTCAGTAAATGAGTGAGAATTTGTATAATAAATTTTTTAGTGCAGTGGCCACTCATAGCACTTCAAACACAGACACAGAGAGGACAAGGTGGTTAGTATAAACACTCATTAAGACTGGATCGTAACACTTTTTGTGAACACACTATTCATGGATTCAGGGACCAATACTGCAAGGTGGTCATTATTGAGGAATAACTCCTGACAGAATGATCCGGAAGCCTGACGCACAAGTGGAGCGGGCCCTTGGATCACTTTGAAGGGAGTCAATGACTGTCTTGTGGAACATTATCCCACTTATTACATGGCTACCTATTGACGGTATCAATAGATAAGGGATAATGAACGGCACAGTGTGTATATCAGACTGTAATGCACAGCAGAGGTGGTAATAAGGCCACGAAACAAAGTTCAGTACACTTTGGAGTCCATTACACTTTGGAGTTGCTTCCGCCAAGTCATCATTTTCATCGAACTGGTCACCTTGAAGGCCATTATCCCGCTTATCCCCTGTTTGTATTGAGGATATAATTTCATCTTTCTTTCTTTAAATTTAGGAATCATGTGCATGAACTACAGAAATAATCTATTACGGGTAGCGTTAGGGGGGGAATGTACAGCATGAAATACTTTACTACGGTTGTTATGGTTACCATTTATAAACACACTGATATGGAATTCAAATTTTTTGGTTCTACTTCAAAAGTAGACAGTTATACAAAGTTAATTCCCACCTCATTAGCCAATCAGAAAAGAGAATCCCATAGTTAAGGGAGATAACATGGCAACAAAGCATTGTTTATCATTGCTTACATAGTAATTGTAATGATTACAATAAATAATAGTTTCAGCGAAAAAAGAGTAGCCTTTTAACTTACAGATCAGCTGATTGGTTATGGCAACATTTGGTTTCACTTTCCTTAACAGTGGTCTGTTGTACTTAGCGACTGTCTATTATCAAGAAATATCGGACTGTAGAACGTTGGGAAGTCCCATTAAAGTGAATGGAGCATTCTACAGCAGAGCAGAGTAATAAATGGTATATATATATATATATATATGTATTCATAAAGCCTTCTCAAAACAGCATTGCCATTTAACTGTTCATACATACTCTTGATTCAATTCATAAAACATTCTAATGTTAACTTATAAGCTTTTACGACTTGAGGTGTTACAAGGCAGTATATTATACCTGGAGATGGTCAATGCAAATAGATGTAGATTACCATAATGAATATACATATATCATATTTTCTCATTGCTCATAGCAGATAATAAAGTGTTATAAGTAAGGTGAGATGAACACATAATTACCACCTTTACGGCACCATTACTAATAATAAGTAAAATTGTATGTTTCACTCATATGAGGAGGTCAAAGAAGTTTTTTTAACGCTTGTGACACCTCAAGTTTTAAAGTCTTCTGAGATAACATCATCATGAGTCTGTTTCAACAGGTAACAGGCAATAATATTGGCACTAATCATTTGGCATTATGAATGCATTATAAGCCTTTATGAATGTGGTCATAATGCCTTATGAATACTGGATTCATAGAAAGTGTTACTGACTGGGACTGACTGAACATCCAGGCAGCTGCACAAAGTCTGTAAGGCTCTGGTTGATGTATCAATATTTCCCTGGGAATAAGAACTCACAATCTTTGGATCATCTCTTTCAGGGCTAGTGTGTGTCCTATAACACCTTGGCATACAGGCCACCGCTTCAATACTGTAATATGACCTGGCTGGCACAAACCAGCTATTTAAATGTATCTACCTCTGCAGTGAGATGAGACAGATTGAGAATTGGAGAGATAGATTGGTCTGTAAGAGAGAGAGAGAGAGAGAGAGAGAGAGAGAGAGTGAATTGATCAATGTGTAGACAGAGAATCTCTTGTTTTCAAGAATCGACATTCTGTGACCGATTTCAGCTTGTGCCCTTCTCAGCCGTCACAGACATGCTTTTGCCCGTCAGAGTATAAAAATACCAAATACATTCAGAAAATCTCTTGCATCACACTGTCAAAGTGTGTTTGTATGAATGTGTGTGTGTGTGTGAGGAGCAGTTATCAAGAGAGAAAAAAAGTGTGTGTGTGTGTGTGTGTGAGTGAGTGAAACAAACAGAGAGTAGAGATGAAGAAACTGAAATAATACTAATTTTCCAGCTACCAGCCTAACTGTCTGGCTGTTTTGATAAATGACGAGCGATCTGGGCGGTTGTGTTATCATCCCGGCTCCGCAGGTGAAATAATACATTTCATCTGTGCTCTCTCCGCTCTGCCGGCACCCTCACACCACGGAGCTGATTGCACCACAGGCGTCTAACACCCTGCCCGCCGCCCGCACTCACTCCCGAAAAACCCCAAAGATAAAACACCACCAGTGAGACACGGACATGACAGAGAAATAAAGAGAAAAGACAGACAGGGAGAGATAGAGAGACAGAGCAAAAAAAAAAGAGTGAGGGAAAGGGAATACATTATCTGACCACAAAGCATTTGGTGCAACTACTGGATCAGAGAGTTGTGTTTGAACATGCAGTGCAATATGAATGACAGGAGAAAGGCTAATCTTCATGCTTTGGTTTTCTGCTTTTTGAATGCTTTGGTTTTCTTTGCACTGCCCCTTCCTAACAAACTGATGACAATTTCCAGTTTATTGCATCAGTTTACATGCTGTGGGCTATTTGACTGTCATGGACACAAACAAATCTGACAGGTCTTCTCTCTATTTTTGAGTACACTTCTTTGTTGACTACTTTTTATCACTACGTAACATCAATTGTTACGCATCTAATTTACCAGATAGCTTCATCCAAGGTGCCTGGAATGAAAGTTTTCTGCTCAGGGTAATAATGATTGGTGTCATTTGTGTCAGAACACCAATTTCTAATCTCTTTGGTGATCGTGTTTATGACAGTTATGTTCTTGACAGTTTGAGTCTGTGTGGTGACTTTTGAACACACAATCACACACACACACACACACGCACACATGCACACACACACACACACACACACACAGAATTGGCACAGCTTTTATAATCGACGGTTGCTGCCTTGTTTATGTGTATATACCCTGACATCAGTTTATTCAAACACATAAAGACAGCAGCTCCTAATTAATCAAGAAAGTAGTAATGAAGCAAGAGAGTAAACACATGTCTATAGCACCAGTTAATTATATGTAGATATACCACAAATAAAAACAAAATCGTAAAAATAAAGTCATAAAAATAAGCCATTTTTCAGAAAAAAAACATTCATGTATCTATGCATCTTTGTTTTTGGACGTTGCAATGTTACCAGAATGGTGGTGCACTACTATTGTTACTATTGTATGGTAAATTCAACAGTGTGCCTCACATAGCTGTATAGCTCAACACCTTAATTGAGCTCAAAGAAACCATTAAAATACCCACCAATGAGGCAGTCACGACAGAGGGAGCAGAGGGGTGGGCTGGTCTGGATGACATGATGAAAGTGGAGAGAAGAGAGCGCACCGGTGCCAGCGTAGGACTTGTTACTGTCTTAATATGCGTATTAATGTCCACATGTGTGCTAACAAGAATAAGATGACCACATCTTTTTGATGAAACCCGGGGATATTTTTCTGAATTTTCCTTGAAACCAGGGGCATTCACAGTTGCAGTCAGTTATCCTCATCTGAGTCAACGATTGCAAGAGGTAAGCTATGTGTGAGAGGGAGTAGCAGACTGCACTGATCATTCAAGAATACACAGCTATCTTTAACCTCCCTGTTTGGTTATTCTGTAATGCACAAAATCATATGCAAACAGAAGCCACATGTTGGCACAACACTGTTACATTGGTCACCATGGATAGTGGATCTGAGACATTTTACGTCCACTTACACAAACAAATTAAAACACAGATAGCCTACAGTCCAAGCATCTACAATGGCCTATGCACTCAAGAAAAGCCCAAGTTAAGCAAACAAACAAGGTTGCATTTCTAACACAGCAAATGGTCAGACGGCGCTGGCTGCAGCTAGTTAGGCTCAATAACAACAACGTGCATCACTCACCTATTAGAAGTTCACTTCAGGGGGCTCACCAAGTCATTTGCAAGGCAACTTATTTCCATGTTTAAATCAGATAAAGGTAATCTAAGAGGGCTGTTGTGTGAGAACATCCCATGAGACCATCCAAGAGCGTTATTGCGACTGACAGCCTTTCAATCAAAACTTGATATAATCCAGGACGTAGTGTGTTTTAAAGCAGTGGCTGTAGCGAATGAGTCTCCCTCTTTTCATAACTGCCAAGTGTAACTGCCAAGCCAACTATCCGTACATTATAATCACTGAAATGAAAAACTGATGGTAAAACATCTGACTTAATACGATTTGTGGGATGCAAGACAAATTTATAATTTTCATTAAAACTTCCCTCCTTACTGTAATCATGAATGATGATACTGCATATCTTTGTCCTAGTCTCACACAGCATTGAGGTTTCAGAGCTAACCAATGGTGTAGCAGTTTTAGGCTTACTTAGAGGAAGTGCATGAAAATAACCTGATAGGCTGCTTTCTTTTGCACAGTTAATACTTGTCTGAGCAGCCCGAAACAATACATAACAATACAATAATACAACAATAAAATTATTCCCCTTTTCTTTTGTAATGTTTTTCCAGATTTATTTAACAATTAAGGTCAAGCTAACACCAAGCTAACGTCAAGCTAATAGTAAGGTAAGAACGTCCACAAATACTAACCATTCTGCTGATGTTGCATTCGGGTTTTTAAAACATGGTTGCGTCCTACTGATGAAAGTCAGAATCAACATATTCAGCATGTTGAGAGGGAAAGTGTGTGTGTGTGGGGGGGGGGGGGGATAGTGGTAGTGGTGTGTGCTATGTTATATGTATGAGGCTGTGTACGTGGAAAAAGCTAAAAGATTCACGTAAAAGATTTATGTCTCACTGGATATATACATGTATACATACACTACCTAGATCCGAAAAATCTGAATCACCGCTCCATATCATGCGCTTATGAAATGTAACCATAACAACCATTGTAAAAGTATTTCATGCTGTACTTTCCCCCCTTAAAGGTAGCTATAATCGTTTTTTTTTCTGTAGTTCATGCACATGACTCCTAAACATAAACAAAGCTATAGATGAAGTCATATCCTAAATACAAACAGGACATAAGCAGGATAATGGCTTTCGAGGTGACCAATTTGATGGAAATAATGACTTGGCAGAGGCAACCCCGCTCTACACTTTGCGCGTTACGGAGTCTTTCGCCTCCACCTCGCCATTATTTCTACTAAACTGGTCAACTCGTTGGTCGGTTCTAGAACACCACGACATATTCTATCAGAGAACCTGCGGTGAGTTCCATTACTCTGCAGGGGAGCTTCTGAAATCCCATCCCACTCTGAGGTGGAGAGAGGGAGAGAGAGACAGAGAGCGAAGGGGGTGGGGGGGGCTCTTTACATTCTCAAGAGCCACTTCGAAGGCCCTCCATTATCCTCACAGACAATGATGGCTATTCACTCTACGTTACACAACCGTGGGAATGAATGCACTTGAGCGGATGAAGGAAAGAGGAGAGAGAAGGACGCCCCGTGATGAGAATCTCGTTATGAATATGGATACGACCCAGCAATGGACCGAGCCAGCACAAGAATGTCATGCACTTGTGTGAGCCCTCCTCTGGAGTGACAGATGCATTAGATGACAGGTCTACCACACAAGCCATCATGCATTGGGTGGACTGACACAGCTAACTGATCTCATGTGACGTGCTGTATTCATGAGATAGTCTGGGGGGTCAATCGTCTCAAAGGGGTCTCAGAGGCTATGCGTATGTCCTAGATAGCCTGGTCTCCATATGCTGTGCATTAGATGAGCTGGTTGATAGCCTGATGTCAGTGAGCAGAACTTACTAGCTGTGTTGCATGTATTAGACCGCCTATGCATGTATTCACAAAGCACCTGAAGGCTAAAATGTCCCCCCTAGCCTGCCCGATTTGTGTGAGAAATCGGGCAGGCAAGAGGGGGACATTTTACAATAATGTCTGTCAAGGGTCTGTCAATCCTAATTTTGGAAATCCTATCGCTTTGCAAAGAATAATTCACAATGTATGGGATAACTAGGAAGCAGTCATGAGGAGCCCAACTTGACAAAAACAAAATCCCAACACAGAAAGAGAACATGACGGTATCAGTCATTCCATATTGCAGCGATTTGGAATGCTAATGCTAAACCACTTAAAGGCAACTCAAGCTCAATAACAAGAAAGTCACTGTGCAAATTGTAAAGGATACACTAACATCTCTAACCAACTAAAACAACCTGCTTAGATGCTGCGTTGCCTGCCATTGTGTATGCATTAGAGCACCTGGCATCCGCGAACAGGTCTTTGAGGCTGCACTCAGCTGTATCCATTAGGTGACCTGGCGTCTGTGCTCTGAGCAGGTCTCGCATTAAGACCGCGTATCGATCCCTGCCTGCTGCTGTGAGTAAATTAGAGGACAGACAGGGAGGCTCCCCTAACTCTCTCCATGCATCTGGCTGACATTGAGGAGGGAGCTGAGGGATCTATACAATGGGCCAGGGGCAGCTACTGTACTTCAGGGACAGGTCTGGTACTAGTTAAGTCTGCCTGGTTCAGGGCCAGATCAGAGCCATATGAGGGCTGGTTAAGGCCTAAATCACATCTACATCATGGCCCTATCTGGGCTGAATCAGGACAAGATAACACTGGGTCTTAACTATATATGATAGGAGCGAGCATTTTGCAACTAAATCAGTTTGATTACTCAATTTAAATGTCCAAACTAGACATGAGTGAAGCAATGCTGTGCACAGATGTGTTACCATGTTTTAGCAGAATTTTTGTGTGATGCCTTGTTTGACTATCTGTGACTTTTATGATTCTGTGATTGTTTCAGTCAAATCAATGGAAAAAGTACTTCCTGTACTCCTGCGATTTGGTTGTCTTGTTGTCAGTGGTCATGGCATTAGCAAATTCTTTCTCTTTTTCATTAATTTAATTTGTTAGGGACCTTGTAAATTTTTAACCATAAATGTTGCCATATGGTGCACTGTACCAGATTTAGGCTGAGGCTAGTTTACTGCACATCTGCAATTCCTTGGCAGAACACAATATTGTGTGTTTTTAAGATGCCCTGCGCCCTCATTCGTCTGTGGCCCTCACCTGCTCTCCAGCATCACCTGGATCAGGGCCACTTAAGAGATGACTTGGATCAGGGCCCAGTTACAGTGAGAAATGGACCGAATCAGAGCCACGCCAGAGCCAGATATGTTTCAGATTATGGTTTGGACATCCCAACCTGCAGAAGCTCAATTCAAACCACCACACAGACACACACACACACGCACACACACACACATACACACATACACACCCACACACACACACACACACACACACACACACACACTTCAATCACAAAATACTGACAGCATATTTTATGTATGTTTACAAAGGCAACCAAAAGAGAGTTACTGTCAAAGACATTTTAAAGAAACGAGTTATTGTCAGTCAGGACCTCCTGTGTCAGAAATAAAATATGCAAACCTCCACAACAGACAAGAGTGTTCCCCTCTTTGGTTTTATTGCTATGCAATTATTGCTTCTGTCTGAATGTTTGTGTTTAGGTAGAGCCAGTAAATAAAACAAGTATGTTGATTCAGTCACCAAAGGCTAACACTCAGCATGAGTTCCCAATAGTTATTCGGGATGAGAACATCGCAGCAACTCTTGAAGTTTTGGGGGAACATCTGTGGTTTGGCTCTTTCTTTGAACCAAAGTTCACTGCTCTTTTGTGAGGGCAAGTTTGTTTGGCAGTCAGGTTTGTGTGTGAGAGAGGAGAGAAGAGGAGATTAAAGGTGAGAGAGGTACACCTTGGGTAAACAAAACACCCAGACAAAGACCAGTCTCTCTTTTTCTCACTCTGTGTTTGTATATGTGTGTGTGTGTGTGTGTGTGTGTGTGATGGAGGACACTCGTCTCCTGCGGAGTCACGGTCAACTTTCTCTCGACACCCAGCAGGAGAAGTGCAGAACTTTACTTGGGTCAAATGAAAACGCAACTAAACACATAAAAGGGACAAAAAAACGTACGGTCAAACCTACATTCATATCACTTCACAGTGATAAAATGCTCATCATCTTACACAACAGGTGTTCATATTGACATTTTCAAATGTCAAAGCTGTACTTAGATTCAGTGGAGATTGTCAGAGTCAGGGGGCATGTCAATAGACAGGGGCTTTGAGATTAAAAAGTGCATGTCTGTGCTCTCTTTCTCTCTCTCTCACACACAACAGTACATTCACACTTAAAAAGAACGAGAGCGAGAGAGAGAGAGTTTATCTCATGTTAAAGCAATGCATTGATGTCAAATTTGAGAGAGGAAAATACAGATGAAATTACGTGAAGTAATCTTAGTGAAGATGAATGGTGCCTGCTTTAACAAAAGAAATGCTGCACTAGTCGACATCAAAGAGATAGTGAAAACTCTTCTTGCGGCCCGCTGTTCAAATTTGCCCTTGCCTGCTCCCATTAAAAAAAATATTTAGATCCTGTAACATTTTGCAACTGCAGATTTGATGAAATTGCAAAAAATTGCATGCATGCATGCATGGCCACTGCTCAGGGGTTCGAGTGCTCTTGAGCATGTGTAAGTTTAGTTTTTACATGAACGTATACCAAGAAGAAAACTTCTCTCAAAGATCTCTTTGAAAACTGCATGAAAACATGCAAAAGTGGGGTTTAAGAACAAATTTCTTTGGAAGAACGGTTGGTGAATGAGGCTTAATGTTCTTTCAGCTATTTGTCAAGTTCATTGTTGAAAAACGTTTTTTTCCCCCATGTGTGTTCTATGATGAAACCATTTCAATGGATTATGCATGGAGTTTCCACCACACGGTGGGATTTTGAGGAAAAAAATGAAGCGCACTTCGGCCGTTATGAATTTTTAAATATAAATCTAAAGTCCCTATGACCTTCTATTAAAGGAACAGCACTGTGTGAAGCCCTTGCAGTGTGTCACAGCCGTATGCTTTACTTTTTGCTCTCTGAGCTGGGGAATATATCAGACAGGAGCAAGACAGCAGGGCTCGGTGTGGCTCTGTGACTTTGCCCTTAGCAACACGTTAATATTGTAGACTTCCTCTAGCTCTCTCTTAGTGTGTTTGACCTGGTGCCTGACATGGGAGTCGCTCCTGATGTTTCAGGTGTGTGTGTGTGTGTGTGTGTGTGTGTGTGTGTGTGTGTGTGTGTGAGTGTGTGTGTGTGTGTGTGAATGTGTGTGTGTATCGGGGCGAGGGAAGGGGAAACGCCGGACAGCTAAGCAGATAGCGGTGATTAGACTGGACCAGAGAGGAGCCAACAGTCAAGTGTATTTTCATTGATTCATGGCAGATCAAAGGGTAATTGTTTTCACGGCCGTTCTCCCACGCCGTCAAAGACAAAGCGTGAAGAGATTGCGTTCTTCTCCCGCACACCTCCCCATAAAGCAACCATTAGCATTCACTGTCTGCACACACTTTGATATTTTAATCATGAGCTCGATGCAATAACTTTTTTTTTTAATCATTTGCACAAATCCTCCCGCATTTTAAATTACGTGACTGTTAAATCTTCAGTGCCATGCCATTAGATGAATAGATCACCTTGTCCACCCCTGCCATTAGTTGTAATAAGGGTTTATTTATCATGTGCGCTGAACAAACCCTGGAGGGCTTGGAGGGTGGGGGTGCGGGTGGAGGTGGTGGTGGTGTGTGTGTGTGGTTGGTTGGTTGGTTGGGTGTTAAGGGCGGTGAGGCTCCCTGTGGACAAATACAGGCAAACATGAAAGGTCAGTTAGATTATCATTTATATTCATGCTTGCTTGGCTCTTGGCATGTTCTGCTGTTTAAAGACAAAGTTCAGAGCATCAGTCATAAACATGACCCGTTTCCAGTGCAGTGTGTGTATTGTGAGTTCATTCCCATTCATTGGTTATTACCGATATATAATGGTGACCTTGACGCCGAGGCGAGTGTTTTCTCACGCTGCTCCACAGCACTGTGGCCGTCGGGAGCTCTCCACGCCCACACACACACACACACACACACACACACACACACACACACACACACTCACACACACACTCACACACACACATGCACCCTGGAGGCTACTGTTTAATTACACTTCCTTTTCAAGCCATTAAATAGACACTGATGTTTACTGGACAGTGGAGGAAAATAAACAAAGCTTAATTGGCTCGTCTGTCTCCAGCTCTTTCCTGTGTGTGTGTGTGTGTGTGTGTGTGTGTGTGTGTGTGTGTGTGTGTGTGTGTGTGTGTGTGCGCGCACGCGTGTGCGTGCGCTACATGACGGTAATGCTGAGGACAGCTGAGAGGCCGTGCTGGTGGACCACTGGGCTGGGCTCATATTGGCCACATGTTAGCACATGAAGAAGAATTCAGGTGCTTTCTATGAATAAATACACAAATGAATACATGGATAATGTAATGCAATAAATAAATAAGGAAATATATAGGATAAGAACTCTTCTTCTCACCACATTGTAAAATTTCCCCAAGTTCACTCTGCTCTGATGATGATGATGATGATTATGATGATACTACAATAATAAGAAATGATTACCATTATTATTATTTTGATAGTAATAATAATAATGGTATCACAATAAGCTATTTATACTTGTGCCTATAAACTTTACTGAACTGAATGCCACTCATGACACTCATGATGATGGTAGTGTATTATTACAGCAGGTAACAAAGTTGGTCTTTTCATAGTAATTGTGTTTTGTTTATGTGAAACATACCGGGGGCTGTAATCTTGTTTTTGTTTACCTAACGTTATTTTAATGTAGTGAAGAGGATATATATGGTTACAGCTTGGCCTGCAGTTGACCACTTTGAAGAGATAATTACTGTAAATTGCTTAGTTAGGCTTTGAAATAGTTGTAAACAATAACAGGCTTTCGGAAAGAATCTCTTTTGCAGAAATAGAGAATAGAATAAAAAGGACTGGACCTGTCTAGACTAAAAAGACAAGCAATTATGCCTAAATTGCAAGCAATTACACAGCAGATATTACATTCTTTTGTTCATAAAGACAATCTGAAGGTGACAGTTCTGGCTGCTACTGCAGCTGCTGCATCAAACAGCCCGCTGTCTGGGAAATGAGTTTCACAATGGGTCGGTTTTCTGAGGTAGTACAGGTGCTCAGTTCAGTTTGGCTCATTTGAACTGGAGTTCTGCAGAAAACCCAGACAGCAGGTGGACTGGCACCAATTCTGAGCCAAGCAGGCTCAGGTACAAAGGAGTCAGGAAGCTCAGTTCATGAGATGGTGGAGGGTTTGCTCACAAAGTCTGTCATCACAGAATGTCCCACTTGGTGAGCCGTACAGAGCTGCCTCTGTTTTCTCAAGCCCAGCCAGTGCACATGTTTCTACAGGTGAGTCTTGGCTCTGTGCTAAATCTTCAGCTTCAGTAACTCCACCTGATCGAGCAGGTCTGACTCCTGCTGCGCGGCACCATGGATCTTATTTTAGCGGAGTTCAGGGGCTAATTAATAATGTTATGTTTGGTAATTACCTTCTGTGGGCGCCGCGGCTCAGGGGAACTTTAATGTGGTTAATGTGAGGTTTAGCGAGAGAGAGAGCCATCGAGCAGGTCCCATAAGCACCTGCCGAAGAGAGATGTGGCTCTTTCTGAACTCACAGAGCTACCCCTCCCCCCACACACACACACATACCACATACACACACATACACACTACAGATGCAGCACTACACTAGAGTCAACTTGCTCTTTGCTCACAAGAATACACCACAGACATCTTGCCACACACAATAAGTCTTGCAATATAATGATCAAAATAGTAAATAATATAATGTAAAATAATAAAAATTAATATTCCCGGAAGGTATAAATGCATGTAAGCACATTGATAGATAAACATTCACAGGTTTTCTTTTAATGATATACAGCAATAACAAGGCATGATATGTCATGCAAATGCATGTTTACAAGGGGATCAAATATCATTATTGCTATGATTTGCTGTTTCATTTGCAAGGCACATTGTGTAATGTGTAAACAGTGACCTGATCTCTGTGAGTCTGAGTTCACACCCAGGACACAGTGCCTAGTCTAAATGTTTAATTCTAAAACTGACATTCACTGAGCGCACATTACTGCTTGCAGCTTTATACACAAATTACGACAACATGTCGAGTATTGTTTACGGTCGGGATTGAGTATTGTCAAGCATCTTATATCGACATTCATAATGACGTGGGATAATGACTTGATCCAATCATTTTGTGGAGGGGTAGCTTGCAGAATGTTGCCCCACGGCCTTGATTTTGTGCTTGTTAGAAAGCGGCGGAATGAGCTTAAAGAGCGAATTGCCCATCTCACAGAGATGTTTTATTAATGACAGGGAAATGGCCCGAGGGAGCCACCCCCCCCTCTCATATTACCATTTGCACAAACAACCTCTCCTCTCCTGCTACTGCTATGAACTGACAGGAAGTTAGCCCACTTTCATTATTGGAGATGACATCAAAACAGTATCATATAGAATTGCATATCCATCTCACAGAGCCTGCTGTGTAGTCAGGGTCACTGTGAGCGCTGTAGGTATTAGCATGCACAGCCTGTCACTGTAATAGTGTTCAAGTACATAAAAGAATACATTCACATCCATATACAAAAAGTGATGCATGCATTTACTTTAAAGTAAGTTAAAGTGCCTCCAATATACACTTTATCAGTATGTGCACTTCCCAGAAATCAAACATGACCTTGGTGCCGTAGCAATTCAGCTGAAGCAGCACTCAGTAATGTTGACGGTGAAATAGAAGACTGGCGCACTTAGAGCTATCACTGTGGTTGAGGTTGTTTTGATTCATGTAGACACGAGCATTGCCACTCTAAACAGTGGAATATTTTAAAACAGAGCTTCAGTACTGTTTCAGGATCAGCCATGGTGGAGCCTTGCAATGGCTAATGCATTTTCAGGACCATGGACAGCAGTCGGTTATCATACTTGTTGCCAGTATTAGGCATGATGTATCAGTGGCTAGTGGTATAGTTGCATTGTCACTATACATCCATGCTACAATACATATGCAGCCTTTTTCAGGACAATGGAGAGCAGTTAAGTTCAGCATCAGATATATTTCAGAACCACAGAGAGTGGCAAAGTGCTTTTGGAATCAGACATAGATCAGATCAGATCAGAAATGTACCCACTTACATAGCAGAAGGCAGTTTAGGCAGTTCAAACTAGGACTTTGTACCCAACAAGATTTAATACCACTGATAATGGCTAAATGGCAAAGTTGCTGTGTTGCTATTAAAGTCATGGTTCAGGACCATGGACAGCAGCTGTAGCCAGCGTCAGGATTACAGGCAGCAGCTGGTTTGCACAGTTGCTGCCATTGCCAGAATCAACAAACATGACAAGGCTAGACAACAGGAGAAACTGACTGTGGAACAAAATGCAGGGCTCTGTTTAACATATCTAAAAGGGATTTTTGTCATTTTACAGGAGTGGAATTTATAGGGTTAAAGGTGCCCTGCCACGCAAAACCATTTTTACCTGTTGTTGTTGAAATAATGATAGGTCTAGACAAGTTTGAGTTATATGGTGCATGTGAAATTGCAATAAAATCTTTGCTGTCTGCAATAGGTAATCAGGCCATCGGAAAAGTTGATAAAGTTTATGCAAGACAGACCAAGCTTGAGCCATTGGCGGGTGGTGCTGCATTATCTCCCAATTCATGCTCTTTTGTGTTTGATTAGTGCCCGCCCCACAAAATCCTAACTATGCAAGATCACTGAATATCTGGGAAATAAAGATAACAGGCAGAACAGCAAAGTCTCATTTTTAGTATGCTGAATAACTGGAAGTTAGGGACAAATGACTGCTGTGATTTTTTAGAGAAGTCCCTTATTATTTCAGTGTCCAGCACATTTTGAAAAGAATGACTTGTCAACTTTGGCGAATATAACAGGCTTTGTAAGTTTTAACCTGTTGTTGTAATTGTAACCTTGCGATAATTAGCAGTTATTTGGTTATGTTGGCTAGTGTGAAACCCTATAGAAGAGCACAGCTCATTATCATAGGTGCTTTACTCTAGGGGTTTTTAAATTACATAGCATCTTTGGAGACTCAGAGAATAATTTGAAATACCGTATAGATGTATGGCATGGCACCTTCAAGCAACTAATGCAGCTGATTTCTACAGGTGCTGCTTATGAAAGTCACATGAGCAGACGCCCATTTGTACAGCTGACTAATCTTCATAGCCCTGTACAACAACCTGTAAATCAAACATGACAGAGATGCTTTTTAATGAATTTTGGTTAAATAACAGCTTAGTGTAGCTGTCAACCTGCTGCTCTCCACAACCTGCCCCTTTTGTTTGGAGACAGCCTAGTGAGTGAGAGTGAATGGGTGAGGAGACTTGGTTGACAAGGTGGACTGACAGGTGAGACGACAGAGAGATTGACAGGAAGGATGATGGGTGACAGGAGAGCCCTGAGTATAATGCAGATAGATACTCAGTGGAATTCCCGCTGTAATGAGTCATTTGTATTCCTCTCCAGTCTTGAATATTACATGCTTATCCTAAGGCTGCTTCGCTGTGCAGCGTTCCCATAAATCCCACTCTAGCTCGGGCTCTGGGTCTGACTCTAGCTCTGCCTTGCTTTGGTAAGAGTAGCTATGCCTTTTGCCTTTAATCACAGGGCAGATTCTTGCCAGGGAAGAAAAGAGGAGTCCCTATTCACACCAGAGCAGAGCCTCACTAAACTTCCTTTATCCGCATGAGGATGCAACTCGACCTGAAGCCACACCACCTACACAATTTAGACCAAGCACTTAGACTGTCTGACAGACTAAACTTTGTCAGATCTCACTGAATGGATTTTTTTCTTATTTTATTCAATATTCAAGACTTTTTAATTTTTTAAATTACATTTTGCTGCAGCCAGTAGTGCAATAATGGCCAATAACGTAATAACTGCCAATAATAAAATGAATTAAATAATGATTTTGACTGTTTTTATTTTAATAATGCAATAACTTGCCTATAACATAATAAAATTCCTCAACCAAACTTTTTGCAATAATGTTATGTAATGTTATGTTAAAGTTATTACATTATTAGATGGCTATAACATTATTGGCTGGATGTAATAAGTATCACCAATAATGTATATGATTAATAATTAATAAATGAATGTATGTAAATTTTCACATCTCTTTAGCATCGGGTGTTACTACTGTCTCTTTCAAACACTGTAGCTGCTTGAAGACTTGACCACATACACACAAACACACCTATGCTCTCACTCTGGCTCTTTATCTATCTATACTCTATGCATCTGGTAGTGGGTAAGCTTTTTTGGTTCCTGGGGACCACTCCCCCTCTCTGTCCTCTTTACATGGGTAGGTTAGGCCACCAGTTTTTGTAGAATAATTAGAGAAATGTAAACATTGTCTGTTTGTGAGCAAATGTCCATCGAAGATTTCTGGGACACCGAAACAAGGGTTCCCATGAAACTTAGTGGGCATGCTGCCTCACTGGGCTCATACGGCAGAAGCCAGACCACTGATCATGGCAACAGAGAAGCAAGCCCTGAGTACTAGATCAATAGGATCTAACATACAAGAAAAGGCTATGTAAGGAAGCCAGATGCTGGCAGGCCAGACATACACAGAGTGCCTTAACCGGGTGGTTGGGATGGTGTATAGTATTGGAACATTTGTGCTGAGTATGGCCTGGAAGTTCCTATTTTGAAATGGGATAAAACTCTGAATGTACAAGATATGGCCTAACAAACCAGATGTAGTAGAAGGCTGTAGTGATGGATGTAAGGAAGATTAGGATGTTGAGAAATATCTAGGGCTGCGCGAAGAGTTATAGAGGAAGTTGAAGGCACCCACACTGGGTACGCATCAACCCATCACTCCTCATTGCCACCACCACATTGTTCGTTTGACAAGTGCCACTTTGATTAAGTGATATTAGTTAATTATGACATTATTGGCTGCAGTTATTAAATTAAAAAAAAAAAAAATCCAATTATCTACACAATAATGCAATAGCCATCCAAAAACATAAGCTATTACATGGACAAAAAGTTATTATCATTGGTATAGCAAATTGATTATGTTATCGGCAAGTTGTTACATTACTGGCTGCTACACATCTCACTATACTACTATAATAGAGTAAAACACTTGGGTTTTGACTCCTCAATATTACAACAACAACAGCAACAACAACAACAACAACAACAACAGCAATACTACTGCTACTAGTGCTACTAATAATAATAATATATTTGAATGATAGGTTTGAATCACCCAGTAATATCAGAAATGATAAATGAAGACACCTTAAGGTTAAGTTATGTTAATGTATGACAAAGACGGAAGAAGTTTCCTCAAGGGCTGTATTTATAATGAATACTTTGTTGGCACCACTGGGGGAGGATGACTTGGAAAGGAAATATGTTTACTCCATGATGAAGGAAGTGTAGGCTGTGTGTCAAACTCTGACAAGGACTATGAGTGACTTGTGTGTGAATATGCCATGCAATAAAGTCATGTAAACAGGTTGCAGGTATCAGGTTTTATATTATGCTCACATGTATACACCTCCCCATGCATCAATATGTAAACACTATTCTACTACTATAGACTAAATTAGTTCCCTAGACTTTACCATTTCCTGCTTTTTCCTGTTTTTCTTTTCTCCCCTGCTTTAGTAATGACTGAAGAGTTCTTTATCTGCACATGTCACAGTTGCTGTGGTTTTCATCCACTGAACTGATTTATTCCTGTACCATAAGGACGGCAGGCCAGCATTAGGTTTTCTCCTTTTGCTTTTGCTCCTCTTGTCTCGGGGCTGCTGGACATCAAAGGTCTTCCATGCAGCTCTAATGCGGTATGTTGGAACCCAGTCAGGGACTTCTTCGATCTCTTTCTTAAGAAGCGGAAAGTTTGGGCATGTCCAGCATCAGAAGGCAAAGCAGAACTAGTCCATGTCCCAGGATGAAGTGCTCTCTCTCTCTCTCTCTCTCCCACTTTCTCTCTTGCTCTCTCTCTCTTCCACTTCCTCTCTTGCTCTTGCTCTCTCTCTCTCTCTCTCTCTCTCTCTCTCTCTCACACACACACACGCTCTCTCTCTCTCTCTCTCTCTCTCTCTCTCTCTCTCTTTTTTCTGGTTCTGTGTTCACTCAGCCAAGCTTGAACCACAAAACAGATAGCACACATTCACCCTCAAAAATGAAACAAACTACTCTTTCATGCTCCATAACTTTGACAGGCCAAGAGTGACTTGTCTCTTTTGTCGTCAGGTTCCCCAAATTCCTCTTGGAAACTGAGTGGAACACCCCCACCCCCACCCCCGCCACCACACACTCTCTCTCTCTCTCTCTCTCTCTCTCTCTCTCTCTCTCTCTATATATATATATATATATCCTTTTGTCTGCCTCTGTCTCTCTCTCTCACACACACATACACACACACACACACGCAGACACACACACACACACACAAACACACACATACACACACACACACACACGATGGTCTTTAAATTTTGAAGTTTTCTTAAGTCACCCTCTAATTCACCTCACCTTATTCAAGCATCCTTAACCATTCAGACATCTAGCTTTCAGTATTTTTAACAGTCTCTCATGAATATAGCAACAATGTGCTCAGGTGTGCTTTATCGGACATGACAGCATTCGCCCAGACCTCCCAGTCCGAACATGTGAATCCTGATGGATTCAGATAAGCAGATACTATGCCAGTTACTCTGTTGGTGTTAATTTCACAGAAATACACAAATGTGTGTTTGCCTTTGTCTTGTTTTGACTCTCCGCTCCGCTGCCAGATGTGTCTTTCTGAATTTCCCACAGGAGCAGAGGAAGGACTTTTCAGAAGGTGAACTCACAGTACACACAGTAATCCAATTCAGTTGGGGCATCTGCATGCAACATTTAATATGAATGCCAGTTGGAGAAATTGCTCATATAACCCAAAAGAGGAGTTATAATGAGCAGGGCAACAGAAGAAGTTCTCAGAGCATTCATGAGTTGTCCTTTAAATGTAAAGAGCTATGGTCAATCCATGCTACATTTGTTTTTGTTCATTTTCATGTGAATATGGTTGCTGCACTTAGATTTTGTGCAACAGTGAAAACCTGACTCCAGCTCACCTTTGATAAGGTAGTCTTTTGGAATCTCAAGCATGTGTGTGTGTGTGTGTGTGTGTGTGTGTGTGTTGTGTGGTAGGTTAGTCTGCTGCTTCACCACACCCGTCGGTGAAAAATTAGTAATAAGTGTTTCAAAATACAAATTTCCCTGAGCAACATTTTGCTGTTCAGCAAACCAACCACTGTGCATCAGAAAGGTGATTTCACACCACCAAGAGAAATTCTGCTGGGAACTCCTGTTGGTGAATCCACACAGAAGCCTATGTAACTATTTTGCTTTCGTTTCAGCCTTCACTAGACCAGCTGTCACTGGTGTATAAATATGATTTAAATAAATTCATTATTCTCATATTTGAATTAAGACCAGGCGAGGCCACCGTGTCAATGTTGTCAGATATAGTATATGGCCAATCTGCCTAGCTCTCCCTGACTTTACTAGGGTACAATAAATCACATTGACTTCAATAATGAGAGTGATGCATCCCCTGAGAGAATTACAAACACACTCATTTCTAACAAATCTGCTTGTGCACAAAATACATGCACCTTCAACTTGAAACATACCTACCACCTCATAACAAATATACAACATACCCTTTTAATGTCATATAAACTTAAGTGCACACTTAAAAAAAATTTAAAAAATGTACTTCTACCAATTCGAATTTTATTATAACACAGTTATAAACAAGCATTACATCTGAAGTGAATTAAATACACTCTTATACAATCTTCATTTATAAAACATTTACTACAGCATCCTCTGAGGAAGTGAAGAAGACTTTGGACTTCAGGTTGCAAGTAGAGCTGCAGGCAGCTGTCAGGCTCATGGCATCATAGATGAGTTCTCATCATGTAGAACCCAGTCTTGACAGGAATCAACTAGGGGAGATGATTACAGCTGGACTGGAACCAGCTGGTCCTTTGTACAGAGTTGCTTCAGGGCCTGAATGAGGACTGGGCCCCAGGTCAGTTCTAGAACCTTCCTTTTTTTGTCTGGACACATTTCAGTCACTTACAACCTGCTGAATGACAGCTCACTTTACCAGTGACTACTGCTTTTAACTTCAAAGAGTTTCCAAGAGATATGCAGCCATTGATTCAGTCCATTGAAATATCAAACCACAGGTTCAATATCAAAACTGTCAGTGGAGCCACTGCTGTAGGATGTGAATGTATAGAGAAATTTTCTTTGAAGATTAAAGTCCACTTTACCACTTCAATGAAGATATAGAGGACACAATATAAGTCTCAGCTATGTTAAAGATTTATATTGAAAAATAACACTTACATTCAGTACATGCCATGAGGTACTTATGAATAGAGTGTTGCTTGAAAATAGATGAGGTAACGCAGTGATGTAGGCATTTTCACCTTTTAATCTGCAGCTACAGTCAAAACTGGCGTTGCAAACCTGCATATATTCATTCATTCATTCATTTATTTATCCATTTATTTCTTTCTTCCTTTCTTCTTTTTTCTTTCTTTATTTATGGAGACACACACTCAGAGGGAACACCCAGATGATGCTGAATGGCATTCCACACATTCTATAGACAATGAGCCCACTATGGAAGAAAGATCAGTGTGCACTAATAAAAGAGCGAGATAGACTATGTACACCTATTCTGGAGGTATACTAGTGACTTTCACAGACCAACTGTCCTGCTGTTTGAGATCACAGAGCGCTGTCGATATGAAAAAGAAGATACAACATAGCAAATTGCAAACCAGCAGCTAACGCTAAATGGCAGGGGCTATCAGTCAGCAACAGCACTCAGTGACAACAGGGCTATGGGTTGAATGTCACTGGTATATCACTTAACAGGGAAACCCTCACACACAGCGCAGAGATAACAACAGGCTTCTAATCGTACTTACATCATAGCTTAGTGTCATGGCTTAGTGTCACTAATGCCTGTATTAATCCACATACTAAAGGTGTTTTTTATTACATGTAAGGTAGACTAGACAATTATACACAAAAGGTAAATCAGTAATCTTTGGACACAAACTGAATTCTGTGAAGGTGAAGGTGGACACATAAGTATTGCAGTCAAGCTCTATGGGGGAGCCAATGATGTGTTTCTTCAGATTTGCACTAAGACCCTGTGTGGGTGGGTCATGAGGGTTTACTCAGAGAGATGGAGCTCTACTCTTCCGCAGAGTCAGACTGGAGACCAAAGGGGGGGACTCCATTGCCATTTATTCACTCCCTCTCAAACACATGGTGAGTCAGAGGTTCTCATCTGTCTCTCTCTCTCTCTCCCTCACACACACCCACCACACACACACACACACACACACACGACCACACCCTCTCTCTTTGTTAGCTAGCTGCTCACACCACCCACATAGACAGAGATTTTCGTTTGTTCTCTTCTTTTCCAAAAACCCATTCAGACAGTACACATCTCTCTCTCTCTTTTCTCTCTCTCTCTCTCTCACACACACACACACACACACACACACACACACACACAGACACTCACACTCACACAAACACTCCACACACAGACCAGGTCGTTTCTGTCTCTCCTCATCTGCACATCACGCATTTGCTGCTTAGGTGACTGTGGAAGCCGTGGCATTTAATAGAGGGACTTCCATTTGAGTTTTGGTGGAACTAATTAGCGAGAGCGGTCAGCAGAAATCTCCCTCTGCTCAATTATGAACAGTGGTGATGTGGATTGGACAGGGAGGCAGGGCTCTCGACCTTCCCCAGCTGCTCTGTTCTTGAGCGGGAACATTTCACAAATGTCAGCCCCAGGAAGAATGCGTTGTTAATTTATTTGCAGCAGCTCACCCATGTCCATGCAGAGACACAGCTCTGAGGGGACAGAAGGGAAGGATGGGAGGGCCCATTCTTTTATGTGTGTGTGTGTCTATGTGTGTCTGTGTGTGTCTGTGTGTGAGTGTGTGTGTGTGTGTGTGTGTGTGTGAGGGAGAGAGAGAGAGTGAGAGATTCTAATGAATTGTCTCACTGACTGTAACATTCATCACATAGCATTTACATGACTTAACCTGGATCTTACAGTCCCGTCTGGTGAGGTGATTAGTGTGTACGTGTGTGTGTGTGTACGAGTGTGTGTGTGTGTGTGTGTGTGTGTGTATGTGTGTGCACTTCCAAGTGTGCGTGTGTGTGTAAGAGAGAGTGAGAAGGAGGCCAGTCACACTGGTGATTGCCCAGTTTGGATCATAGTGCCTCACACTCATCACATTGGTGTGTGTGTTTGTGCGCATGCATGTGTGTGTCTGACTGAAGTGTGCATGCATTGTTTGTCTATGAAAGGACCTTGCAAGAGTTACTGGCTAAGGTTGCTGGTTACATCCCAACTTTTTTGGCTACTAAAACACTATCACACACGCTGTTTCTTTTAATGTAAGCTGCTTTGGTGCCTGCTAGAGACTATAAACATAATTAACATACACATAAAAGGCTTCCAAATTCATTAACACTCATTTTCTTTCAGTGTCTTCAGTTGTAGACACAAAATGTATTTCAGCAGACAGATAGGCATACTGCTATTATTTGTTCTACAGTTTCTCAGTCATTTAATTAAGAAACAAACAAACTCAGTCAAATATTCTATGAGCATAAAGGATGTGAAGCTTTTGAAATAGTTGAAACGTGTGATAAATTGTGTTGATGAGTAGAAGGATGAGTAGAAATTTGAAAGTCCGTGTTTCACAGTCGAGTTGACTAAAAAGAACACTTGCGCTGAAGCATCACTAAAATCAAATAGCTTCAGCAATAATTGGCATCACTCTTGAGCTATTTGAATTGAAGCCACATCAATTATGCATACCTTAATTTCATACTTTATTAGCGATGATGTAGACTTCAAAATAATATGAAAAAAGGTATAAGGAGACTTCATGGCTGGATTTTCCACTAGTTCTAAAAATAGTAAAAAAAACAGTAATCATTAGATTTAAGGGAATCTGTCTGATTCCAATGCGATGCTTCAAATTGCTGAATGACTCTTGCTTTCATAGTCATTCTGCTTAGAGCAGAACAGGTAGAACTATGGGGGCTTAATAGGTAGAGAATCACTTGGAGAAAATAATTCACCACATATTTACTCTGCTCTCTTTTTTTCTAGAAGCTTCTATTAGGTTGTCAGGTGTGCAATTGTACATTTGTTGCATATACTTGCTATTTTGTTGTCAAAACAGTAGGGTCACTGAATTACTCTAAGTTAATTGTTAATTACAATCTGCATGTGAGTGTGTGTGTGTGTGTGTGTGTGTGCGTGTGTGTGAGAAAGAGAGAGAGAGAGAGAGAGGAAGCACTTATACTTTAGCCAACAAATCTGGACGTACTCTAGCGGTAGCGAATAGTTTTGTTCAGCCAGTACGTCTAACCACAAGTTGTAAGGCCTCAGTAGTTCTTCTTCCAAGGTTTGGTCAGACCAATAGAGTTGCCTAGACATACCCTAGCGGTAGCTCATCAGCTTACCAGTGTGCAAAGGCAGTTTGAAAGACAACCTGGATTCTATCAGTCATTGCCAGACAATACATTATGATGTTACAGTCTGGCTTGTCAGGCTACTCATACTTGTCAACTCAGATGCCTCTTGGCTCTCTGGATCCTGCCCTGTCTTCATTAAAGGGGGTCACATCTGAACACTCCAGATCCCAATGTAAGGTGCCAGCCACAGGCTGTGATTTTGACCAGAGAAGTAAGTGGATCTCATCTGCGACTGCGCCACTCACGCTTCCCTTATCTTACAGCCAAGGGGCTCGATAAGGTCACAGTTTATCAGCCTGCATGCTCACCCATCCTCCCTCGTTCTCCGCTCTGCTCCACTCCAGTGGAGGTGCCATCCAGGAGAAGACATAAATAACCCGAGAGAAGGGCTGTGTCCTTTTGTGTCTTTTCTGCAGTAAATAAATGCATGACTGCTGGGAGGCGCAGCTCCGCGTTCAGGTGCTTTGAAGATCAGTTCTCACCGGACCTTTGTCAGTTCCACTGCAGAGATGAAAGCAGACAGTTCATCTCTAAATACTGAGGGGAAGCTGTTTTTAATAAGCTGTAGACTGAGGCTGGTTTAATAAGCCAACAGGCATAAATGTGCAGAAATAGTCCTTTGATTCACTGGGATTGTTTTCTTCTTCAAGAGGCCACTGACCCACCTCAGTAATTGGCACTCATGTGAAATGTGATGATTTGAAAAGCAAATCAGCTAACTGATTCCAGAAGACCATTACATGTATGTACATTAAGTACTTTCAGTCTAATTGAAAAACCCAATAATAATAATAATAATAATAATAATAATAATAATAATAATAATAATAACAATCATCATCATCATCATGTAAAATCAATTAAAGAATAGTTTAAATACAATATATATTATTAAGAACACATTTATATATTATTAAAACCTTTTTTTTAAGAACCTTTAACAAACCAAGTAATTACATTGGGAAAATGCCTCCTGATGATGATTTGTTATGCTATTGGGTTAGTCTAAAGACTGGCTTTGGCAACTTACACAGTCATGCTAATAAAGCACCCTTTGAATTTGAATTTCAAAGAGACAGAAAAAGAGACTAAGACTAAGACTAGAGACTAACTCATTGACCAGATGTGCTGTCATACATGTGCTCACCACCGAAAGCGCAACTGTACACACAATCTCATTTCTGTCCATGTTCTCCTCTGTGGCCTTCCTCCTCTGCATTCAGAGATTAGGCTAAACAAGGAAGACAGGATGTAATTTAGATTAGAGAGTGCACGAAGAGAGAGAGAGAGAGAGACAGGGCCATTCATCACCCTTGCAAGCACAGAGGTTAGTGTGCACCTGCAACCTTCTCTGGATCTCTCGCCCACTAGCTTGTTCGCCCACACAGTCACACTACCCCCACCACTGCCACTGCGCCGACCGCTAACCTTTAGCTGTGACTGACCATTACTACATGATGGCATCACATGCCTAGCATGCAGAAAAACATGCGCTGAAATATCAGAAAGGGACAGGAGGGGGTAAATCATTTTTCCTCGCCAGTGGCCTTTAAAGACATACATGTTCATTAAAGAGTAATCTGTGCTGTGTGTGCTTGTGTGTGTGTGTGTGTGTGTGTGTGTGTGTGTGTGTGTGTGTGTGTGTGTGTGTGTGAGAGAGAGAGAGAGAGAGGGAAAATGTGACTGCCACAACAAAAGAAATACAGGCATGTATGTGAGCTTGTGTTTATGTGTGACATACCAGTGAAGGTAGAAAAAAAAAACACAACATAAACATATGTTTTGGACGTCAACAGAGACATGAATATAAACATATGGTATTCTATCTATGGAACATTTTGCACCAAGGGATCTTCCTCCTTGTGTGTGTTTGTATATGGTATGTGTTATCATACCAAAGTGAAAATAAGGTTTAAGATTTCTCTCAATTTAAGTTAGAGTGTGTGTGTGTGTGTGTGTGTGTGTGTGCACGTGTTTGTGTTTGTGTGTGTGTGTGTGTTTCCCATCTCTATAAAGGCCATCATTATGCTTCAGTGGCACTCACTCATAAGACTGGGGAAAAACTGTGGGCAGGCCCTGCAGTAGGCTGTCTCCGCTCATGGAACCGCTGTACGGCATAGCACAGCACAGCCAACTCTGGCTGCCTTGACTGAAAATCGAAGCCTCTTCTCCTGACATGAATCTGCATTGCAATATGAGAAATGGCAGCTATGCTGGAAGGCAGGCAGGCAGGCAGGGTCGGCATCTCTTTGCCACACTCACCGACAGGGGCTGTAAGTTAAAGCAGGCAGCTTTATTATTTTTAATGAAATGCTGATAGTTGCAAAAATCCAATTCGCAGGAATGCAAAGTTGACACTGCTGGATGGATTTGAGACTGTGTTTGAACCCTGCATCGTTAATCTCGCCTCCCGGCTCCCCCTGACACTCCTGCTTAGCATTGATGAGAATAAGAGGCAGCCTGTGACCTTTCGCAACCTCTGACCACTGGGGGTCAAAGGTTGCAGCTCCACAGCTCGGTCAGCTGAACGTCAGGGCATCTAAGGAGGTGACAGAACTGCAAATCAAACGTCACTCGGTAAAGAAGAACGATCAAGGATAAACATCCAAATGTCAGTGCAGCTGCGCAAGAGAGAGGGATAAGCAATCAAATGTCACTCTGCTCGGACCAATCAAGGATGTATGGGAGGGGCTGGGGGGAGCAGGGCAGCTGAGGACACTCTCAGGATGAATGTCCCTTCAATGAGGCCAGGACGACTTGAGTGACTGTCATCGCACTACGATTCAGCCCTCAGGGTGTATGTATGTGTGTGTGTGTGAGAGAGAGAGAGAAAGAGAGTATGTTGTGTGTGTGTGTGTGTGTGTGTGTGTGTAAAGAAAGAAAATGCAGTGGGTGTCTGTGTGTTGGTGGGGGATCTTGTCCCTGCACCTCCTTCAGGTGAGCCCCTGGTGTGAGACACATGTCGCCGTGCCCTTCACCCGCTGAGGACAGACAAGCTTGGTGACCTGTAGAGAATACCCCCTCCAGCGGCTTCCCTGGACTCCTACACACACCTGCATGGCATACACCAACCCCCCTGGGCTCTCAAATGTCACACCTGAAAGTGTGTGTGTGGGGGGGTAGGGGGGTCATATCCACTGCTTCTGATGTACAGGAGGGACTTGAGATACCCCTAACCCCTTGGAGAGGGTGCACCACACGAGGTCTGGTTTTCGCAAGGGTCTCACAGCAGTCTTCCATGGGAGAGCATGTGTCGAGGCTCAGTCAAAACTTGTTTATCCTCAGGCCTGTCTCTCTCATAAACAACATAAACAAATTCTGTCCGTCAAAGCAAACTCCTAGCAGCTCGCGACACAGTTGACAGTGTTTCACACTGTGTGTATGTGTTTTGAAGGCCAGCACTGTTTCATCAAAGAGCCAGAAGTGAAATGAGATAAACAGAGACGTAGTTATGGGCTATTTAGAATTAAAGAGATATTCCGGAGCACTCCAACACAAAGCTCTGTTGTTTGAGGTCACCAGGTACTGTCGGCAGGAAGAAGAATGATAAATTGTGCTACAACATAGACCGAATAGCAAACCTGCAGCTAAGGCTAACTAAATGGGCCAAGGAAAATGAAACTGAAAGTGAGTTTCTGTGCTTTGTGTATTAGATTAGCACATTGCAAACATTAGAAAATATATCAAACATTCAATGTCTTACAGTAAAACTTTATCAAGCAGATGCAATGGCACTGCATTGAGAAGTTATGTGAATGCTTAATTTATGAACAGTTTCTTAACAAAAATAAGTAAATTGTAATAAGTAAGTAAACAAGTAAATTGTAGAACATCTATGCTCTATATACAATGTTCCATTCTTGAATACATGTAAATTGTAGAAAGTCTATGCTCTACATACAATGTACCATTCTTGAATACATGTCTATATAATCTGTTTTCTTACATTAGAACAAATGTACTTATGTAAGGTATTAACATGCTTTTTTCAAAATAATTTAAGTTTGCATTTCATAAATCTGAATATATTTTCCTTACTGACGATGTTTTACGCTTATTATATAGGCACACTCTGTACTCATGTTTATTGGTAAATTACTCTGTAATTACTCTGTAATTAAATGTTACCATCCTGCTATTATAATCAGCATTAAGTATATGTGGGTGAGAGCGTAAATTGGTCGATATAATTCTGTGAAGTGACATAAATATGTAAAGCACGTCAAACAAAATAAGAGACAAAAAGCAGTTCATTTACCATTGCACTGTTTTTTTAGTGTTCCGACAGGCCGTGTGTATGTGTGCGTGTGTGTATATATGTGTCTGTGTCTGTGTGTGTGTGTGTGTGTGCGTGCATGCATGGGTAGTGTGTGTAGTCAGTGGATGTGTACAAATCTGCATTACCATGATGGAACTATGAGACTGTAGTGGCTCTAGTGTTCAGTGGTGTTTTATGTTCCTGAAAGAAACAAGGTTGTGTTTATAATCAGATCATTCTCTTAGCTCATTTCTGCAATGCAGCTAGTTTGCAGGACTCAGTGAAGGAGTGAATAAGTGAGTCAGAGAATTTTGAAGTTTATTTTAAAGGACTTGGAAAGTCTGCTTGACTAATGAAGCTATGCAAAAACATTTCGTAATCCTGCAATAGAGACAAATTAGCACACAACTGGCTTTTGGAATAGCTAATTCAGTAATTACTGTTATTTAAAAAAAATACAGTTACACACTGTGATAAAAAATTCAATTCCTTCTTTCATTTGGAAATAAAACGATGCCTTCCAATCTCATGAAATCATACTTTTGTTTACTTGCTGCAGCGCATCTTAAAATAGCTCCTTTTTTTGAAACACCCTCAACTCACGCCGTTCACATTTTCTGTGCAAACTGCACAGCATGCAAAGGGAGTGAATTACAGAGATTAGGCTGGCAAAATAAATCTGATTTAAACCGACAACACAGATTTGATCGGTGCTGGAGAAGGTACAAACTCACTCATTTTTAGATAAAGTAAATTTAAAAGGGCTTCATTTTTAATTCTGACAGAAAGATGTAGGAGGCTGTAATGAATCTAACCGCAAGGTTTAAAGTGTGAAATAAGAGATAGTTGGGAAAAGACAGGTAAAATAGAAATAGCTTGTTGGAGGTCACACCTCAAGTGTGGATGCCCAGTTTAATCAGCCGTACCTTTATCATTACTGCCAATTTGACAGTGAAGCCAGAATTGTGCTTTTGCCAGTGTGTATTTAAACAGGAGAGAGAGAGACAGAGAGAGAGAGATCAGAAAGTGCGAAAAGGATTAAGTGTGGTGTAACATTGATGAAAAGTGGAGAAAAAAAAAAAAAAAATAAAAAATATATATATATATATATATGACAGCTTCACTGTTTTACCTCATTCATATTTTCCCAAAATGCTGACACCAGACATTTGCTGTGCGGGACGCTGTCATCCTCATGCCACGAACATGTGTGTCCATCCATCATTCTCTCTCTGTTTACCATGCTGCCAGAGAGAGAGATGAAGGAAGAGAGAGAAAGAGAAGGAGGGAGGGAGAGGAGACAGGGAGAGAAAAACAGAGAAGGAGGGAGAAAGTGAGACAAAAAGAGGATGAGAGAGAAAATGAAAGAGTATGTGAGGAAGAATGATGAAAAGAGGGAGAGAGTGAGAAAATGGATGAGAGAGGGAGAGAGAGAACAGGAGAGAGTTAGAAAAAGAAGAGAAAGAAGAGTTGGAGAGAAGAGAGACACCATGTTGTAGGATAACTAGTCCACTTGTGTTGGAAACACTCACTAAGGCTGTTTGGAAAGACAATAGGCTCTCTCACAGGCATGTAATTAGCTCTGTCTCATATGCAAAGTGTGAATCCTTGGGGGTGTATTTGAACATAACCTGTGAATATTTCAAACTTGTCTGACTCCCACTCCTGCTGTGCACGCACGCACGCACGCACGCACGCACGCACACACACACACGCACACACACACGCGCACACACACACGCACACGCACACACACAACCATCTTCCACCCCTCCTCGTCCATACACACAATGCAATTCAGCATCTCAGCTGAAGTTTGCCATGGTGACTGTAGCCCAGTAGTCACAGAAGTAGCACCAGCATCCAATGCTAATCACAGATAAAAAGCCAACAGCCCAAAACCTGAGCATTCTCACTTTAATTGTTCTCTTATAGTAAACATGCCTGTCTTACAGGCATGAAAGATCGTTCCTCTCCGAAATGAAATGACAAGCTCCTGGATTTGGAATGGTGCCTGTTGTAAACATGGCCCTTGATATGGAGTTCACTTTTTATCGTGCCGCTAAATTAGAATGTAACCACTTGGATAATTTCAGACTAATTTCCCATCACGCTGCTGTCGAAAGTGTTGCATAGTGTGGAGAGGGTCTCCTTGGGGAAGTCTTACCTGAGCCAGATGTATGTGTGTGTGTGTGTGTGTGTGTGTGAGTGGAAAGAGACTGAGAAGACACTCACACCTACTCTAGAGAATGTTATGCATGCTGAGTCTTCTTGAGTAGATTAATGGTGTGTATGTGTGTGTGTGTGTGTGTGTGTGTGTGTGTGTGTGTGTGTTTGTGTGTGTGTGTAGTTTGAACTTGGGAACTGATAAACTTGATCTACCCACTGCAGTCAGTTATTTCTCTTGCCAATTTCTATTCATTTCCCATGTGTCAGTTATGACTTTGGCCCTGCCCACTTCCTGCTTTCTTATCATCTCAGAGACTTTGCCTCCCGTCCTTTAAAATGTTAAGATAAATCACTTACTACATGTGCTTTAACCATAAATCATGTAGCGCTACAGCATCTTGATGTCTAAATGATGGATGGATTATGATTTATGACATTATGAAATCAGATACTGTATAAACTGTGCGTTATAAAACACTGCAGGCTATCACCTGATGGCTGTATGGATCATGTAATAAAGTGAAGATAATGGCAGGCAATGGATGGGCAGTGCTTGCCTGTGTTAATTCTCCTAGATGTGATTGAGAGCCAGTTCACATCTCTGGCCTCCAGCAGTGTGTGTGTGTGTGTGTGTGTGTGTGTGTGTTGTGTGTGTGTGTGTGTGTGTGTGTGTGTGTGTGTGCGCGCGTGTGCATGAATAGCATAGCAAACTAATCAAAGGGAGTCAGAGAGCGGCGCTGGCTCCACCGCAGTGGGAGGGCTGAGCCCAGGAGGGGTAGAAGCACCTGTGATGTTCACATTTACACCTAACACACACACGTACAGACAATCACAGACACACACACACGCACACACACACACACACACACAGCAGAGGGGGGCAGGAATCTGATGACAGGACCCCCTGTTGTCAACGAAACTGCCTGAAGCCATCCAGTCTCAGCCAATTGTAAAAGATTAGACACCAGTTTCAGCTCATACACACACAAATCACAGTGCCCCCCCCATCCCACCCCACCCACATGTGAAACACACACTATTCTGCTTCCTTTCAACAGCAGTATTCCCAGTGTTAACCTCACAACCTCCAATTTACCTGAAAAACACCCACATCTCCATTAGAGAGGAAAAGCAAAGCTGTTTGTGCTGTGAAGTGTCCATTATCTAACATGAAGCTCTCAATACAAATGCAATTCATACAGTTTGTTGAACAGCACCCAAAGCCTGACATGAATGCAGTGTAACTATTTATATCTATATCTCTGTTTAAGTCAGTTCTGTCCATGACAGCAGACAGTGGTGTTGTACTGACTTCTACCAACTAAGCTGACGGGGTCAGGGGTCAGGCTGTCTTGCGTCCATAGGACACGATTGGGCACTCATCTTAGAACCCTCTTGGGATGGCTGGGCGGATAGATGGTGGATGAATGGATGGATGGATTATAGATAGCTCGATAGCTAACTAGCTAGATTGATAATGTTCCTTAAGCATTATGCAATGTTCTGCAAGAGTAGGTTGTCTGTCGAGCTACAGGCCACCACCTGGCATGACGGAACACCAAGGGCTCAACCCCGTTGCACGGATATCTACCAGGTTCTAATGATCCAGCTAGTTGTTCTGCTCCAGTCCCATTGACTAGACCAGTTCTGGGGTTGGCTAACTTTCCTTAAAGCATAGATGCGGGTTTGGCTTAGCAGTGTTAGGTGGTGCCTGCCATAGATTTGCCAAGGCACAAAACTCAAATACACTATGGTGAATCTCTCACTCTGGATAAAGACTGCAAAATACTAACCACTTTACTTTATCATACCACCTCTGTACCAAACCCAGCAGAGCAAAACCAAAGTTAAATATTGAGAGTCCCCGTCATGCTACCGCTTGATGAATTCCACACTGAACTTCAAATGAAAGCCAGCTGCTCATGTAAGTTCTTTGGTTGAGTTCTCTCTCTCTCTCTCTCTCTCTCTCTCTTTCCCATTCTTTCTGTCTTTGTCTTTCCCTCCCACCATCCCAAAGGGACTGGAAAGGTTCTGTTTTGTGTGTAAGTATAAATAATCTCTACCTGATATTTTAATTGGTCCCTGCTGTAAGCGCGGTTGGAGGGAGAGCTGGCGTGGCGCAGCAGGTTAGCTGGTGGCTTGTGTGACGGATCATTAAGGCACTCATGGGTGGAGGCTTTAAGCCCAGACGGAAGAGCAAGGGAGGGCACAGCCTCCTTCATTAGCGCACCCTCCGAGTGAGGCGCTCTGCTCCATTAATCATCCGTGCACACACACACACACACACACACACACACACACACACACACACACACACACACACACACACATACACACACACACATACACATACATTTTCACTCTCTCTATCTCACAGATACACAGATGAATGCACACATGCAAACACAATGCTGTCTCTTAAGACACACACACACACACACTTCTCTCACTCTCTCTTTCCCCACACTCTCCCTTTCTCTTTCTCTTTAAATCTGTCTTTCTCTCTCTCTCTCTCTCTCACACACACACACACACAGACACGCGCACACACACACATACATGCCAGCTACAGTACAGCTCCTCAGCACCTCCCCAGCATTGCTACTGCTGCCACTGCAATCTGCACCCTGACAGAGCCCTTATTATTCTATTTATAAAACACACACACACACACACACGAGAGGATAGAGGATGGAAACGAGAGAGCTGCTTCTTCACCCAGCACCGCATCTTTAAATTAACACATCATCTTAACATATGGTTCTTCACACACACCATCCATGCATCACCAATTAAAGGGAAAGTAGCCAGAACTTTCTGGAAATTATTATATCCTAGCTTGACAACGGTTCAAATTACACTGCTCCCTTACACTTTCGTTAAAGGGATATTCCAGAGTTTTAATTCATCGCCCCGTCGTTCGAAGTCACTGGGTGCTGTTGTCTAGAAAAAAGTAAGACAGTTTGGTACAGCATTAATGAAATTTGCAAACCAGCAGCTAACACAAACTGAAAGGGGCACAGAAAAATGAAACTGACTCCATTCAGTTAGTCAGCGGCTAGATTGCTGTCTCTTTAAGCAATGTGTTAATTGAGCCATTTTGTTTATTTACTATTTACCATGCCGTGGAGGATTCCCAAAAGCGGGTTTAATGGCTTAACTGGGTATGTGGTAAGTGGTAAACCTGGGTTTTCAGTTCCAAAATGGTCAGATTAAGTAAGTCACTGTGGAAACATATGCTCCTAACATAACCCGGTAGGGAATAGGATTTGTTCAGGTTATGTTCTGGCTATTGGTTACGTTCCGGGACTTCAAATGTACGTTTAAGCAAGACTGCTATGAAACTTGCTACACAATGGTCTTTCCTTTTCAGACAGTTTGTTGTTGTTGTTTCGTTGAAGCCTAAATTGTCCGTGCTATTAACCGTGAGAATATCATAAACCCACAATGACATCTTGGCTTTTAACAACCATTTGCGAGAGCACAACCATTGTCAGCGAAATCTGTAATACCAGTATTTTCATATTTAACCTTAACCACCCCGATATCTCTACGATTATGCACATGCTCACCTCTATCCAAACAATGTGCATTGCTCTTCCTTTTTTGTGACTGGGAGTTTTTGTAGAGTGTTGGAGATACTGTCGGTCGGTGCGTAAAATGTGCCTTGCGCTAAAAAGCAATTCATGTGTGCCTTCATTAGTTTTTCTGGCCACAAACCATGAAGATATTAAGATCAAAATAATACATGGCATTTGGGATTCTCAAGGAGAAGTTTCAGTGTATGCATAGGCTGAGACTCCTAAAAGGGCATGCGACATAACTGTTCATGTACCAATGTGCCATAAACTATTGCATGACATTACGACATTGTGCAATGAATCAGCCTTAATTGAGAAGCTTATACCCGAGGAGCTCATTCACTAGGATGATGGGAGAGAAGGTCAAAGAGTGCATGATTAAATCCATCACAAACACTTTGATTTAAAAAATACACACACTGTTTAATGTTTTCCCATTGCATGTGTCATTGTCTGAAAAGACAAACACTGCATTATAGATCCAATAATGCCATCATGAACTGACAGGTTGCCCTTCTGTGCATAGCACCTCTGTCTCAAGTTTTAAATAGTTAATCGCTGACTGTGCGCTTAACTAATAGCCTATAATACTGACTATAAAATAACGACTGTACAATATTTTTGCTATTACAGTTCTCTTCTCCTCATGGGCCTGGAAGAAATTGTTTCCTCCACCCCTGAAAAATATGGTGCACATCGTTTCGTTTAGTCATTTTCACTCATGGTTTTGACTCTCAATAGATAATGTCTTTATAAGTTTGCTGTGAACATGCTTAACTTTAGGAACTGGCTGCTCGGGTTTAGTCGTCATGGGTTTAGACATTAACTCAGTGTTTGTTAAACCTCCTTTCTGGAATACCCCCAGGAGCACTGGGCATAAACACATATATTTTTTGAGTTTTGAGGAGACAAACTAACCGGACAGTTGAAGACCCATACAGCAATCAGCGTAATTGGAGAGTGGTATTGGATTAGAACTACAGTCTTCTGCTTTAAGAGACCAGCTTGGAGGAACAGTTCTCAATCTTTGAAGATCTTTGAAGTTGTCTGCTATTGATTCTGCTCAGATGAAGAAGCTTTTACAGAGTTATTATATATATATATGTGTGTGTGTGTGTGTGTGTGTACAGAAAAAAGAGATCTAACTATACTATTTGTACAGGCAGAATAAAGAGGTTTTGTCTGTAAACTGATCATTTACTTGGAACACAAAGCAGGACATTTCCATTGACAAAATCAAAGCAATGTTATTTTTGTGTCTCTATCAAATGAAATCCAGTTCAAGGTTATTTTTTAAGGTATTTTCATCAATTCAGGCTCGCCTTTTCTGCTGTTGTCTCTTGGTGTGTAAATCACAACCGCACTGCGCTCATTTGCAATTCTGTCCAAACATTTGATGCACCACATATAACCTAAAGTATTTGTTTTCATAATTATGTTTACCTCAATCTCCAGAGTATATCTTTGAGGCCTTTCGCACTGTTGCAGTTTTGCTGGCTTTATGAAAAGTGCAAACTTGTAAGGACCATGGGAGCGAGGCATGAAATAAAAGACTATGTGTCCGCCAGAAGGCCGCATAAGCTGGGCTTGGTTTAAAAATAGTGCGAGAAGTGATCTGCAGTTGGTGATGTGACAGGCATCAGAGGAACAGAGAGAGAGAGAGGCGAGAGAGAGAGAGAGAGAGAGAAAGAGAGAGAGAGAAAGGCTCCAGAGCTATAGGATTACAAAAGCTGGCATGCACTCACACCATACACACACACATACACACGCACACACTAACACACACATGCACCACAACCACACAATGCAAACACGTACCAAGGCTAGTAAACACACAAACCGGCTAGAAACACAAACACACGCAAACACATACAAAGCCTTCAGCCACAGTTAGCATTACAATCAGTGAAGGCGGCCGAGTCTCCTGCTCTACCTCTGTTCCATCTTATTAGGCCCTCTCTTCTAACAACACACACACACACACACACACACACACACACCTTGGGAGCCTTGGGAGGAGGGAGAAAACTCAGCACACTGCAATTTACATACAGTAAGTCACACAGGCTGACGTCACAGAAGAAGACTGCAGTGGCAACAGAACATGCAGAAGCTCATTTCAAGTTTCTCCTTTTCACTTCACACAAGCTAGGGTGCCATTACATTTATACAGCAATTCCATTTGCATTGTAGGTCAAAACTTTTTAAACCAGAAACAGGTAAAAATAGAAGTCAATCGATTACACATCGAAGTCAACTAATTCTCATTAGTTTATATGGCTGCTTGATGTGATGTAAGCCTAGTGGAAGTAGTTTGGGAACAAATAGAATGTTTTTACTTTTTTGTTTTGAGGTTTTGTTTTTACTACTGAAACTCTATTCTGCTGCTTGTTTGGTTTCTCAATTGGGATTAGCTGATTCAATTTCCAAGTCATTGTAAATCCTACACTTCTCTTTTATGTAACTCCACAGCAAACTTCAATTAAAAAAAAAAAAAAGTAATAACCGACTCTATGAACCAACTCTACACAAAAGGCCCATCCGAACTGTTTTATTAGCGTTAGCCAACATGTGAGCAGTGGGTTTTCTATGGACTGAGTGCAATGCCACGACATATTGGATTCCAATTTAATCCATCAGGTTATGAGTTCTCATCCTCTGTGTTTGTCAGCTGTAGGTGTAACTGTTGATGGCAGATGTGTGGCAGTGAACACCTAGCCCCAGACTACACGATGCAGAAACTTGGAAAAAGATAATGTTGTCAGAAGCTCATAAAATAGAGAAAGCAAACAAGATCTGCTGCGCTGTTATGTAACATTCATGGATTAGATTTGGTGTGACTTGCACAGCAGTAAAGCATGTCCTGTATGCTTTTTTTTTGTTGTTGTTTTTATAATCGAATTTCTTTTTTCTTCTTTTATTTTTATTTTGACAGTGTGCGAGAGGTTTGACAGCTGTTTATATTGGCTATGACTGTTTTCTCTTACGCATGGGTAAGTGCATTTAAATTTCATGTGCAAAACCACTGACAGATGGATTTTTTTCTCAGGCAAGAAACCATTCACATTCATATCACACTCAGCTACTGTTTCAAAGTTTAAATGTCAGCAAGATTTTTAATTTGGTGTCGTGTGTGCTGACTATGATGTGTGTCTGTGTGTGTGTGTGTGTGTGTGTGTGAGAGAGAGAGAGAGAGAGAGAGAGAGAGGCAGGGAGAGAGCATCCTGCTCAACCATAACATCGACATGATCTCGACATGATATGGTGGTACATTTTACAAGTTTAAAAACAGATTGATGATATAATGCTTTTATATTTTGAGAAATGAGTGTTACCGATGTGTATTGGAACAATGTGCTTTGGTTTGAAATTACAGCACTCTTACTGAAAACAACACGAAGTTACATCACATCACATCTAATAATAAGACCATCTAATTCTGGTCTATTCTGGATCTTCAGACATGTTTTTCACACAATGTGTGTGTGTATGTGTGTGTGTGTGTGTGTGTGTGTGTGTGTGTGTGTGTGTGTGTGTGTGTGTGTAAGAGAGAGTGGGTGGATGAGTGTGTAAAGTTACCTGTCATAGCAGTCTGGTGTATGTCCTCTGGTTTCCTCCGGTAGTGTGTGTCTGTCAACACAGTCTGTCTGTGGTCGTCGACATCCTCCAGCCTCTTAGGTAAGGTGTGTGTGTGTGTGTGTGTGTGCGTGTGTGTGTGCGCATGTGCACGCAAAGTTAAATGTCAGGCTCCTCTGGCACCATGAGTGACAGCCAGGTCATACTGACCTCCACTGTTATGTGTGTTGGGTTTTTGTTTTCAGTTCTGCAGAAAAATATGATGGCTGAATCTGAATGTCCTCTCCAATGCCTAAACCTTGAACCCTCAAAGATTTTAAAGTGTTTGTGTTTCTGTATCAGCCAATCATGAATTCAAATCCTGCCACTTAGAGGCACACCAGGCAACACTTTTTAGGTTAATTTATCAGCTTTGTAGTCACTTAGATGATTAAATGACTCATTACAAGGTGAATGAAAACTCTCTCGGCTGCCTCTAGCATAGGTTCCGCAGTTACTACACTTGCTGGATCTGAAACACGGTCAGAGGGAACAAAACTGGAGGTGAATGAAAACAAATTTATTACAGGCTTGTTAGTCATTTATTACTGGCTTATAAGTAACACCTAACACCCAAAAATAACCATTTACATGGATTGGCAAGAATGTACAATGTAGGGCTTGTAGAACCTGATAATGTAATAAAAATCAACCCATAAGTCCCTATAACATGTAATAACACTTAATATAATAACTTCCTAATAATGCATTAAAATGCATTTCCCAATAATATAATGATCACCATACCAACAATGTAATAAATTGTTACATTAATGGGAGGTTATTACATTATCAGGTTAGACTTAAATTTGCAGAACCTTGATAATGTACCGATATTGTAACTTTGCCGTAGTGGGCCTCAAGCTATCAGACAAGTCAAACCTGATTGTGATTGAAGTGATTGTGATTGATTGAAGTGTGATTAGACTTTGTTATCAAACAGTAAAGACATGCTTTCCATTTTTTACATGTGCTGAGGTGTAACTAGTTACAGTGACTACAATCCTGTAAATGAGCCATGTGCCCATGGAGACCCAGGTTCAAATCCAGCCTGTGGTCTGATCCTACCCCTTCTGTCTCTTCATTGTATCTCAATAAACATGATAAGAATCTGTAGGTGCTACAACTTTCACTTTATCCTGGATGGTAAATCCTTTTGGACAGCTGCTGTTTTGTGTAGGAAAAGGAATCTTTTCTTTGACTTAAATGAAATGCCGTGTCCCTTTTTACCTGCAAACTTGAGCCAGTCCATGAACTTGCTCGCCTTCCAAAGTGCTGTGAGGTGTGTGTGTGTGTGTGTGTGTGTGTGTGTGTGTGTGTTTTGGAGGTGGAGATATGGGGAATATGACATCCCAATGAGGGAGAGGGGAGGGATGACTGGTACAGTGAAGCAGAGTAAATTAATCATAAAGCCTGGCAGAGGCATTGAACAGAAACAGTAGGTAATCCAACAGGGGAAGCACTAGCCCTGGGAGCCAGAAAGCAAGAAGACCTTGCCTGGGGTGTTCTTTTTTTGTTGGACAATGGTGTGTGTGTGTGTGTGTGTGTGTGTGTATGCATGCATATTTGTGGATGCCTAAGGGTGTGTGTGTGTGTAGGAGTGAGTGCAATAACATTTGTGTCAATGCCTGAGTGAGTGAATGTGTGTGTGTGTGTGTGTGTGTGTGTGTGTGTGTGTGTGTGTGCTGTGGGTGGTGGCAGCGGTGGCAGCGGCGGCAGTGGTAGTGGTGTTGGTTATACAGTGGTGTCTGAAACCCTGCCGCAGCTCTGCTGGTCTCTGTGGGCGTAATAAAAGAGAGGAGAAGCACTAGAAAGGACAAACCCACCTGATTGTCATGCAGTGTTGTCATAGCAATTACCCAGGCTCTATATCAGGCACACAGGCACACAGGCACGCACACAGGCAGGCAGACAGGAGAGGCTGTATGGAGCCTTGCCAGCTGCCTCCCATCCGCTTGGCCAACCACAGCACTTTAGAGTGGCCTTAGGAATGGGACCCCGAAGATATATATATACAAACACACATATACACACATGTCTATATACTAGTGCTGTCAATCGATTAAAAATATAATCTAATTAGTCACAATAGAAAATTGAAGTTAATCACAAATAATCACAATTAATCACACATTTAAAGTTCCATAATTCTCCTTTATTTTTTTGCAAAGAAAGAATGTCACACACGCCCCTGGTTAGCACAGGTTTCAGCAAAGTGGTGACCCCCCCCCCCCCCCCCCAACACACACACACACACACACACACATACACACACACACACACACACACGCACACACACACACTCGCATCCCAGGCGCAAGTTCTGCACACTCCCCCTTGCTTTAAATCTGCCATGGGTTGGCCTTTTCTCATTCGACGTGTCCGTCAGCTTTTTTAAAAATGCCATTATAAACCATCCGCAACCCTCATTATGCTGCTGCTTGTATTCTGCTGATTGTGTTCATGTCACAGCTCTCTAAATCTTAACAAGAACTTGAGACTATGGCAACTGTAGACTACTTTGCCATCTCACGTCATCGCACAGTTAACCTTCAGATAAACACGAACAGCTGTCTTTAAACCAGTCTATTGCATATAATGACTTGTATACTTTACGTGTCCTTAGAAGAGAAAAGAGACTGAAGACTCCATTTACAAGTTAGGCAGTAGTTTGCAGCAGCTGTAGACGCTGTGCCTCTATACCGCGCTTATTTATGCTATTTACAAGGTCAGGGCTGCTGAAGCACACCAGCAAACAAAACAGAGCCAGTGGATGAACTCGACCAATCACAGCCCTTGCGGTGTTTGAAAATGAGGGGGGTGCTGGTGGAGAGTGTAATGTATGCGTCTGCATGATCAATTTGTATTAAAAACAAAATAACTTCTTAAACTTTTTAAAAATACATTTTTTACATTAATCACATGTGTTTACATTGACAGCACTACTATATAGTATGTGCATATATACACATAAAAACTCAAAAACACAGACACAGACACACACACACACACACACACACACACACACACAGAGTCAATCTATCACAGGTCTGGGGTACGGGCCGTGAAATCAGAGAGACTCACTGTTGTTCTCTAACTTTCTCTCTGTATTTGTTTTGTTTTCATACTTTCTTTCACTCCCTCTGTCATTTCTTTTTTCTGTGAAGAAGTATTGATCACAAGAATGCCTTTGAGAGTGTCTCTTCTTCAATGTGAAGGTGGGAACACAAATCCTCACAGATGCAAGAACGCCATTCGGTGTGTGTGTGTGTGTGTGTGTGTGTGTGTGTGTGTGTGTGTCATGTAGTTTGCGCATAACCATGTTTGTTCAGGCAGAGTTTTTATGTAACTGAAGAATGATTATTAATAGGTAGGATACTGCATCTGTTCATGATCTTGTAAATGCTTGCTAGCTGTAGACAATAGCGCATTGCACTATTCACATTCTGACACTCACACAAACACACACGTACACATGTACAGTATATGCATGAACCAAAGACAGGGCCTTGAGTCTGGGACTCACCCATGCAGAGATTTGATGGGACTTCGACTTGACTTTGGACTCGAGATGTGGGACTCGTGAACGTTTCTTATTTATTGTTTTTTTGCACATTAATTTTCACAAGCTGAAAGTAATTTCCTTCCATTCCCTTCCCTATTATCTTGTGACGGTGCTTTCACGCAAGCGGCAACAGAATGTAAACAATTAATGTTATGTCTACCACCTGCGACTACTGTTGTAATGATTCTATAAAGTTGAGGACCCAGACGCACAACAGACTTGGTGAAACTGAAAGGCCTTACTCAGGGGACCACAAACAAGATATAGGCAGGGAAACAAACACTACAGCATGACAGACAGGAACACAAACAAAGACCGACAAAGGACTGAGGAAACAAAGGGGTTTAAATACACTTGGTTAAAAAAGGGAACAAGGAAAAGGTGAAACAAGGCAGGGACTAACGAGACTAATAATTAACATAACTGGGTACAGGTGAGGGGCGGAGCTAACAGGGCCATGTGGCAGGGATAGACAAAGGAGCATAGGATCAGGAAGTAAACAAAGACAGGAAGTGACACAGGAGCAGACAGGAAGTAACACAGAAGCAGACAGGAAGTAACACAAGGAGCAGACAGAACGATACAATAAGAGCACAGGGGAACAGGACAGGACAGGCCGTTACAGTTGTGCTATTCAGGTAATGATAACTTTACAGAAGGCTGAAAAGTATCACTAAGGATGAGAATGAGTTTTATCAGAATAAACGATACTTTATGGAGCTAATGAAAATACATTCAAACAGGTCAGTGACTTTGTAATAAAAGTGTATTTTAAAAGATTAGCAAACAAGTTACACTCAGCATGACAGACATTAGCTTGGAGGCCATTAACCCAAAATGAATTTTCTTTCAATTTTCGACAACTCCCCACTTCATCATCAATCATAACATTTTAGCGTAGCAAAGCCTGCGACTGCATATCTGAAAACAATTTGTGCAAGGTTTACCTTCAAAATGCTTAGTTCATGCCTCAAAGTAGCCTGAATAATATCAGTTGATGTTCAGTGATGTATCTATGCTAAATGATTTTTTTGTTGTTTTTCTGCAAAGTTACTAAAAAATCCTTATTAATTGCATCTAAGTAATCATAGTGTAGTGGCTGAGGAAATCTCTGGATTTCCTGGAAGTGAGCCCCTAGCAACAGACCCCTAGCAACGAGTCCCTAGCAACGACTCCTTAGCAGTTGGTTCCTGTGTTACTGTTGAAATGGATGCAATGCCATCTAATGTGTGTTTTTATGATTTTTGTGTTCTATATTGCAGTATAAAGTGGTAGTGAACCAACTACTCTGTTAGAGAAGTGTATTGGTTAAGATAACAGTTTAGACTATAATTTAATGCAGTTTAGTTTGTGATCAGTAAGCCAAGGGGCACAACTGGCTGCTGAGATCAAACACCACCAGCTCTATACCAATATCACCAATAGTGCCATCACCTGACTCAGCCCATGCGTCAAGGATCTCGCAGCATCAACAGTTCATCAGCAGTTCTGGACTGTGGACTACCGACGCCTCAATGCCATCACTAAGAAAGACCACGACCATGCATTAATGATGCACTTGATCACATTGCTGACTCCAGTTGGTTCAGTTCACTTGACCTTCTCTGTGTTGGCAGGTGGAGCTGGTCCCTGATGCAAGTGCCAAACCTGCATTCACCATTGGCCATGGGTTGTGGCAGTTCAAGGTCATGCCTTTTGGCTTTTGTAATATTTCAGACACCTTTCAACGGTTGATGGAGAAAGTATTGACATACATCCCTCACAACCACTGTATGGTGTACCTGGATGATCTGGTACATACAGTCAGCTTTTAAGATGTGTTGCACAACCTTCAGGAGATGCTTACTGCCATCCGCCAGGCTGGCTTATGCCTCAACCCAAAGAAATACAGTGTGCTGTGGAGAGAGACCACATTTCTGCGTCATGTGGTGAGTGAAAAGGGGGTGGCCAAGGTGTCTGTGGTCTGTGACTGGCCTGTGCCCCAGGATGGAGCCAGTCTGCAAAGCGTCCTTGGACTGGCTTCTCATTACCAGCGGTTTGTCAAGGACTTTGCCACGATTGCCAGCCCCCTCTACCAGCTAACAGACAAGGAACGAGCTTCTGAGTGGAGAGACAGCTGTACCAAGGCTTTCACTCAGCTTAGAGAGGCACTTCATGTCAAGGCACCAGTGTGAGCACACCCTGACCAAAATCAGCCATTTATTGTGGACACTGATTGGTGCTGAATTGGTGCTTTGTGCTCTAGGCAGGAAAAGATGGTGAGCGAGTGGTGGCCTGTTTCAGTCATTCTATCAGGAAACCCTCCATGAACTACTTGCTGTGGTGCAAGCCCTTCGACACTTCAGTGCCTACCTCTATGGCAAGAGATTCCTTCCTCACACAGACCATGTATCCCTCACATGACTCCTCAGTGTCAAGGACCCTGAAGGTCAAGTAGCAAGAGGGATTGCGGCACTGCAGGACTATGACACTAACATCGGGCTGGCCATCAACACGGGAATGCAGAGGCCCTGTCATGCAGACCTGCGCAGTCACAGAGTGCCGCTACTGTCACCATCAGAAGGAACGTGATCAAATGTTTCCACACGCAGCAGCACTGCAAGAGGAGACAGATGGATGGCCAACAATGGAGCCCCAACAGCTTCAGCAACAGCAAGATAAGGATGCCATCTTGGCCTGTCTGCATGACAGGGTAACAGCTGACCCTCATGCTACATTTCTATAGCCTGTTTCAAGTGACCATTACCCTACATATTAATTCGGCCTAATAAGTGTTGATAACAATGAGTTTTTGAATCAAAAGCTACAGTATGTGATGCTATGAGATGTTAGACTAAGGGCATATAGCAACCAACAACAATACCCATTTGACACTGTATAGCCTATGTGCACAACTGCTAGAATGTTCTGTCTTTTAATTATTGGAACCGCTTGGCTGCATGTGAGATGTTTATCAGGCAGGCATTGAAAGTTACATAGCCTAAAATCACAATCGATGTTCGATGTTCCGTGAAAGTCATAGCAAAGAACCGGCAGAGATCTGAGACTTGACTTGGACTTGACTCTGCTCCTCAAAGACTTGAGACTTGGACTTGAGTATAGAGACTTGAAACTTGATTTAGACTTGCAAAAAATGACTTGTGAACATCTCTGGCACACACACACACACACACACACACACACATCACAGTATCAAGATGCAAGAGAGAGAAAGAGAGAGAGAGAGAGAATAAAATCTTCTATATGTATGCATGCACCTGTTCTCCCATAAACAGGAGCAGCCTACATTATGACCACCTTCATTCTTTGTGAGTAACTCCTAATACTACTTAACATCCTTTACCCTCCCAAGTGTGCAGTGACGGACCTTAAAATAGAATCACACAACCTTCCAAGCTCATAAGATCCATGACATATCTTGAAGGGGAACACATTTCAGAGGCATGCCTCCCACTGATACACACACACACACACAAAAACGTGTGCGCCCACACACACACACACACACACACACACAAACACACACATATGCACATACACATTGCCCAGTGGGGTTACACTTTCATCACTAACATGCTTCCTTTATGAAGGTCTGCAGTGTGTTGAGATCAAACACAAACACATTTACGCTCATACACACACACCACACACACACACCACACACACCACACACCACACACACACACAAACACAACACAACACACACACACACACACACCTCCAGGAGGCACACTCCTACTGTAGGATTCTCAGCCCTAATGGGTGACATGATATGAGGTTTCCAACTGTAATTTCATGCTAACTAGGAGAAATATGTGCATATTAAAGATAGGGAATGACACGTTTATACACAACTCATACAGAGGGTGTCATCACGGGTTAATTTGGCTTCAGCTGTTGGAACAAGAGGAGGCTAAAAAAAAAAACCTCATGCAGCAAACAAGACTCCAATATTGTCTAGTTCCAAAAGACCCACACTGTTAGATTCTGTCAAGAGGCTAAGGTAGAATCTCAGATTCACTTCCACCAGGTTTTATTTGTTCTCTCCCGACACTGAAACAAAGCTTGAACTTTTTGTAGTTGAGAGCTCTGTCAAAACTTTATATCCCTTAAAAGTTTAAGAGTATAAATATTTATTTTTCAACAAATATATTTTCCAACTTGTATCAATGTCCAGTGGAGAAGAGGTACATTTTCAACTTTAGTGTGAAAAACTCCATCAATATTTGTTTCAGCATGCAGCAACGCAGTTTAGCGCATGGCCCTAAGTGCATTCCAATGTGTTTACGGGGTTCTGTAAGCGCTTGATATGCTGTTCTGGAGGCGTGAGAACCTCTACTTAAAGGTGCTTTGCTGTGCTTTCTTTGTAAGTTTAAAACAGTCAAAGATGGCTCAGAAATATGAACAGAAAAAAATTATTTTGACGTGATAGTAAAATACGGCTAAGCTAAAGCTAGCATGCAAATCAATTAGCATCAGGTCAGCTCTCCTACAATGTCATATTCTACCACATGTGGCTGCTGGATTCAAACCAGCACACATGATTGCAAAAACAGTGTTCAAGATACCTTGGGAAACTGACAGGCCCATGAAAACCACATGTTTAGCAGCTTAAGGCACTGATGATGGTGTTGGCCATTGGGTTCATTTCTTCTTGACATCTGCTGTTTTTGCGGAGAGCATGGAGACCAAACTGTTTTGTCTCAACTTCTCCATCAATAACAGCAACAGCAGCAGCAGCAGGGACAAGAAGAGACCCGTTAAACAGATGAGCCCCCAGCCCCGGTGCCACCTGCTCCCCACAACTCCCCCATGTTGTCTGCCACGTGCTGCGTGGCACTGGGCAAAGCTGAGCTGGACGCTGGGCCAGTGGACGGACGCTGACTGCCCTCGCCATGTCCAGCTCCATAAATTACCTTGCGGGCATTAATCCACTGGAGTGCTGACAACGGGGCACCAGTACTAGGCCAGGCCTCTTCCACCCATGGCCCATCAATCTAATGGCCAGTGGGTAATGGCCAGGTACTTATCATTACAACTGGCATGTATTATTCATCAGTGAGACGCATTAAAGAGTGATGTGTATGAATAATCCAGTCAGGACTGAGCCAGGTGATCAACTCTGACCTGACACATCTCTCTCGACACGCTCAAGAGATCTCGGAGAGGCACACAGCAACGACTCCAACAACACAGCAGACGTTCAACTCTGGACTTTAAAAAAGAAAAAAAGAAAGAAAGAAGGAAGAAATAAAAAAGAAACCACCTTTATATTGATTAAAGTGAATGGGGAATAGGAGTCAAATGTCATATCTGATGTCACTGGGAAATAGGAATTTCGCAACCAAGTAGTATCTAATGGATGCCCCATTTCCCTCTTATGAAACATAAAAGTGCAATCCTCAATTTCAATACAAGATGCTTGGTGCAATGACACCCCGTGCCAACAGACACACATACACACACAACACACACGCACACACAGTGCTGAAAAGGAGAGCAGAAACACACACTTGTTAAACAGTTTTAACTGGATGTGTTGCCACCTGTGAGGTCAGTCACACATGAAATAAGGCGTGTAATTTATCATGGAGAACCAATCACTAACCTTGAAAAACCATTCCCCATCTTCACAGATAGCGTGTGTCTGTGTGTGTGTGTGTGTCCGTGTGTGTGTGTGTGCGCATGTTTGTTTTCTGTTTGTGTGTAGTATGTGAGAGTGTGTGTGAGAGAGAAGGAGAGTGGAGAGGATAAAAAAGAATGAGTTTATAAAGCTGATACTCAATGGTCAGGCTTGTTGGGACTGTCAATGGTTAGGAGATGGTTTGGTAATATACATGAAAGTCACATATATACAAGCGTATGATGACAAAAAGAAGGATCTGGTTGATGATCTGAACACACACACTTGAATTCTTTATTTGAACCCACCAATCATATATCTTTATAGACAGGATTCAAATATTTTCAGAGGTGAAATACAGCTTTGACACTCATGGGTACAAAAAACATTGCTGTTTAGACTGTTGTTTAGATTTCCTTTTAGTTAGCCCTGCCAGTCTTAACCCACTAATAACTGATTTGTGGACATGCTCTAGGGTGCCAAATGTCAAAATTACCAACTTACATGCAAATCCTAAATCACTGATCTTTGCAAGAACTGATACTTGGTTATCTTATCATAAAAGGTCATGTCCATATACAGATGAAAGACACACCCTATCTCCAGGACCAGCACCCGCCTTCTTTCCCTATCCAAAACACATCAGGGGTGTTAGGGATGTTACAAAACACATCATTAGGGCTGTTGTACAAATGCGTGTATGTTTGTGCATAGATAAATTGTCTGGGACAATGTATCTATGGGAAGTTTGTGACAGTACTGTCAGTAAGATTACCAATACAGTCGTGACGAGCAGTATAGAGTCCTTTGTACATATTACAGCCATGAAGAATGTGGGCAACAGATTCAAGATGCTGATCAGAGTCAGAATACATTATGCAATGTGGATAGTGTTTTTCAGGGTACCATAATGCCAGATTGTATTTGGTTGGTAAGACCTGTAATCTGGCTTTAAGAGTGAAGCAGAAAATGTCCTCCCCCACAGCAGCATTTCTGTAGCCTAGAGATCTAGACGCACCCTAGCGGTATATATAGTTTAGTCTAGCCACGTACCATAAAGTTTTACCAAGCCTTGGTAAGACCAATCACAGCGCTCTATCTTTGTGGAGAGTCGGGCGGGCTTAGCAAGATAACGACAGGGCTGTCAACAGTGGCCAAGGAATAACAGTTGTTTGAATTGGCATTGGCATTGAATTTGCAGGAGTTAGACTTGGGCTTTTCTTTGAAAGTTGAGCAGAAAAAAGCATTTCAAAGAAGGACATAGGATATTTGCTTTTGTGCCGGCATTGCTGCGATTGGTTGTAGTGCTATTCAGTTTGAAAGACAACCGCTTATTCCACCCCTAGGATTGGGCCTGGTCTGTCAGGCGTGCCCAGACTATACATTTTGATGTTATAGGATGGCTTGTCAGGCTAGCATTTCTGTACATGCAGTGGAAGACAGAATAGTCAGCAAAGTCAAGGGCTGCCAGCTTAACCTGCAGTTTTAGTCCAGTCCAGTGCTGTTTTATTGCTGTCTGTTGAGGAGGAATCTTCTTGCTGTTGTGGACTGAAGTGTGTGTTGCGATTCATTGTGGCAGACAGTGGCCTCTACAGACACAGATGGATCAGTGACCACTGCATCAGATGGCGCAATATCTGAGTGACCTTTTGTCCATAGTAGATTGATAGCCATTCTGTTTTTCCCATTCATCGCGTTAAAGCTGGCATACATTCAGAGGGGGTGTCTTCAGTGCAATGGTTGTGGGACAGGCTCGTGGATTCACCGCTGTTGTTTGTAGATGCAGCCACTGATGAAGGCCGATCGTAGCACTGTGACTAGGCCCATGTTTAGTAATAGAGTCCAAGCATATTTTCTGGGTGGGTATGACGTAAAAATGTTTAAGTTACCAGAGCCATTTTGAAGTTACCACAGAGCAGTGATACTCACGCATGGTGATGCTGGCTGAGCAACACACACACACACACACACACACACACAATCACAAATCTTTTTTTAACAGCAGCGGGGGCCCCAACGAGAGTTACCACCCATAAATATGATGAAATGGTGGCCAAGTTCTCCAGGGCTCTTGTAAGGACAGAGCCGCAGATTGGGTCTGGCGTCGAAAGGCAATCTCTGCACCCCTAATGCCCACCCTGAGTGATGGAGATGTCAGACATGAAAGAGCGTGTTCCCAATAAAGTGCGACCAGAAGGAAGGCCTGGCCTTACCTCGTCCGTGTCAGCGAATGCCTGAGCCCCTACAGTGGTTGCGCTGATAAGAGAAGCAGGCCGAGCATCTGCAGCATTAGCAGCTGAAGTAGGAGTAACAGCAGCCTTTCCCCACGGACGTTTTTGCTCGACGCTTGTCTTGTTAGCGCTCAGTGACTTTTTTTCACACTCCCTCAATCTATTGACAGCCTGGAGAGTGTGAAGATTAAACCCTCACCCACTAGCTGTAGAGAGAGAGAGAGGGAGAGGGAGAGAGAGAGGAATCGACCTCATGGATTCCTCTGCCTCGTAGTCCCACAGCTGCAAAAGAGATTTACATTTGGATCCAGGGCATTTTGTTTATTTGTTTGTGAGTTTGTTTGTTGTTTTATTTGTATGGCTTGGTTCCGAGTAAAAAGCAGCTGCAAACATCTTGTTGTGTTATGTGTTTTGACGACAATCATGATGCTTCCGGGATCATATATTTGCAAAATTGACAAATGCTTTTGATATCAAGGAAATATTATGTTATTATATAATGTTTTTTCTTTTTCTTTACTTTTTCTTTTTTTCTTTTTTGTCTAGGGCAGCAACCTTTGGCTAACCCTTGTGAGCTGATGGTTGGAACCTAATCCACTGTTATCACCTAGAAAGGATCCACCTAGCGCCACCTAGTGCTTCCGCTTAATACCACATTTCGCTACAGCACAGCCAGAGATCTCTCCATTAGCTTAGGCTTTCTCCAACACATTTCTGGATGGGCAGTCTGCAAATAGAGGGCTGTGGCTTGCCCAATATTTTTAGAATTCACAGAAAGTATCTGCTCACATGGAAGGCCATGTACGCTAATTGAGAGATTCCAGATGCTACTCTCAAAGTAAAACAATGTGAAAGCGTTTGGTGCACCAGGCTAATCATAGCCTCCCTGATAGAGGACCATAATGGACAGCCAGGCAGGCTGGAATGCTGAACCTGGCCTTGAGAAAGAACTGAAAGAGCATAATTACTCTGTCTGTTTACCATTCCTCAACATGACAACTGCACAAGGAGTTTAAGAGCCATGTCGTTCCCAACAGAGACCACTTGCTGTACCTTTAGATGTCTGATTTGTAAAAAGCAAAATGATGATGAATGATGGTAAACAACCCAATTTCACAGGCAAGGCAGCATCATTTTCCACGTCTGTAGCTAGTGTGCGTGATGTTTGATGTTTTAGGTTATGTCTGAGGAAAGGCATCAGTTGTTTGGCTGAGCTTATCGAAAGGGGGTGGGGGGTGGGGGGAGGAGTGGGCCGTTTTAAAACAACAGTGCCAGAGGCGACCAGTGTAACACTGAGATATATGCAGCGCAGGAGACTGGAGAAAATGCAGCAATTTTACACTTTTCCCCCAGTTCACTCAAACCCATTCACTCAAATGCACCATTTTTTTTCTGAAACTACGAACATAAATCCATATGGAAAGTCCAAAAAAAAAACCCAGCACAATCCCATCATTTCATTTGAAAAATATCTTTACAATCTCTGAATGGTTTGATGGGTGGAATAATTAGTGTAATATGAAATATGTATATACATACATTTTGTCATGATATTTATTTTTATTAGGTACATAACATATATGTATAATCTATCTATCTATCTATTTATCTGTTCGTCTGTCTGTGTGTATTTTGGTTTTGAATTCATGATTCAGTCTCTCTCCACTCCACTCTCTCTCTTTCTTTGTTTGTTGGTGTGTGCGAGTCTGTGTGTGTGTGTGTGTGTGTCTGTGTGTGTGTGCGTGTGTGTGTGTGTGTGTGTGTGTGTGTGTCTGTGTGTGTGTGTGAACTAGAGGTTGTCAGGGCTTATTTTCCAGTCCAGTCTGAAGTTGAGTTCTCAGCAAACTTTCTCCACACTCACACTCACCTCGATGGTCTCATTTTTTCTCGCCTGCACTCATTTCATGCTGGCCTTGGTTGCCTAGCTACTACATAGAAAGTGGAGTGCACCTTTGAATGTACACAGTATAGTGTGTGTGTGTGGTGTGTGTGTGTGTGTGTGCGTGTGTGTGTGTCTGTGTGTCTGTGTGCATGAGTGCATTGATATTGAAGGCTTTTTTCACCCAGTGTTTCAGGAGATTCTGTACAGTTATACACCAAAGTGTTTGAGAGTGCAGGAATATGCCACAATCTGAGATTGCTGCGTGTGTGTGTGTGCATGTGCATGTCTGTGCGTGCGTGTGTGTGTGTGGTGTGTGTGGCGTGTTGTGTGTGTGTGTGTAAATACAGATATATGCCTTATTTGCTTGTGTGTGTTCATGCGTGTGTGTTAGTGTGTGTGTGTGTGTGTGTGTGATGTGCTGTGCCAGTATGCTGAAGGCTGTTCTCCAGTCTATTTTTGGGAGGCTTTGGGAGCGTGAGTCAGTCTGCTCTCAACCAGTCGGGGTCGTGCATGTGCAACTCTACACACACAGCCTTTCACCGAGTCCCCTGCTAAACTAGCAGGAACAATCCAGTCTAATTACCACTCCCACTGCCTCACCACATACAGGGCATCATAGCTCTACAGTGCCTACTAGTTACCTCGCACAAGTTCAATCTTCTCAGACATCCTCAGACATGTCATTCACATTAATGCAGATTTGTCTATGTGTGTGTGTTTGTGTGTGTGTGTGTGTGTGTGTGTGTGTGTGTGTCTGTGAGGGGGCAGGGTGTGTTAGAGACAACTTGCATTCTATATACTGATTTATCAAAGTCTTTATATAGTCTGTGTGGAGGGTGTATGTGTAGATGTATTTGTGGCAGGAGTTTGTTTGGATCTGTGGTGTGTAGATGTACTCGTGTTGTGTGGACATATTTCTGGTGTGTGTGTGTGTGTGTATGTGTGTGTGTGTGTGAAACTGCAGCAGCTAACTCTGTGTGACAGAGCTCAGTGTGTTTCTCTCAGACCTCCCAAATCTGAATCCATCCTGACATCAGCATCTGTCTGCTTCAGTTTCCACACATGGAGCAGTGAGGCGCCCTGACAAGTGCCCCTGCCTCCCTCTCGCATTCCCTTTCTCTCGCCAGCTCTTTCTCTTTCTCTCTCACGCGCTTTCTTTCTTCTCACTCTCTCTTTAACTAACTGTATCACTCTCTTACTCATCATCTATTTCCCTCTCTCTCTCTCTTTCTTTTACACTCTCCCTTTCTACATCTCCATTTTCCTCTCTCTCTTTCTCTCTCTCACACTTTCCATCTTTTACTCTCTCTCTTACTCTCCCCATCTCTTAACTCTCTCATTCTTAAGGTGACATAGAATAGATGAATGGAGTATTGTGCCTTGTACCTGGCTGCAAAAATAGAATGTATTCGACTTTGATTTATCAAAAGTAAACTCAAATGCAATTTTACAAGCCCAATTACAAACTTATATTTAGGCCGTGGATTGAAATGGTCAGTTTTGGCTAAATGGTACCCTATTTAGTGATCACAGACAAGTTGCTGTTGGTACAGTTGGTACAGTTGATTTCCTTACTGTGATATCACAGTAGGGCTTTGCTGAAATTCTCCCATTTGTAGGGGTTATTTGATTTATATATGAAGGCGGCACAGCCATGTTTCATATTCATGTGCATGTTCATTATAGCTCTACAACACTTGTATTCCAGGACCAGGAAGTGGGCAGAGAGCACCATTAAAGACCACAAACACTACCATAAAGCACACACTCTCTTTAACCTCCTCCCCTCTGTGCACACACTTACAGCTTCTTTCCCACTGCCATCACTCTCCTGAACAGCTGATAAGTGGCGTGATCTCTTCTTCTTACATTCACCTACTATATCTACACATTGTGTACATTATCATTCCAATATGCATCTTGCACACTACATTTGCACTATTACATTGCACTTTACACATCCCACTCCATGTGCTCTTTGTCTTGACTATGATGTCTTATTTGTATATTATGTGCCTACATGTATATTGTTGTCTCTTTTGTACAGTATGTGTCTACATATTACTGTTTATTGTTGTATATTACTACATGTCTATATGTTGCATGTATAGAGAATTAACATCCACCAAAGTCAAATTCCTTGTGTATGTAAGTATACTTGGCCAATAAAACTGATTCTAATTCTAAAATTGATCATGATTCTCTAAAGTCAACCTCTCTTACATGAATTTAACAAAGTCAAAGTAAAAATGGTTTTCCATTCTATGCCCCCCTTAAGACTGTCTTTCACTCTCCCCTCTCTCACTGGCTTATCTCACAGGCTTACACTGTCCCTCTCTCTTTTTCACATACTCTTTCACCTCATCACACTCTTTTTCTCCCTTTTTCCTCTTTCTCTGCACCCCTCTTTCCTAGAATACATCATATACACATAAACACCCTCTCTCACACACATCACACATACACACACCTTCTCTTTTCCATTCCCACCCTCATCGTCCCACTCTCCTTTCTAAAGCATACGTTCTCACACATCACACATCACACACACACACACACAAACACACACACACACACACACACTTCATCTCTCAACCTCTTGGTCTCTCTCTAACTTTCTCTCTCTCTGTCTCTCGCATTCTCAGCTACCCTCTCTCTCTAGCACTCTTCCTCTTTTGCTCTGTCACCCTCTCTCATTTACCCCCCCTCCCTCTCCGTGTCCCTGCCTCCGTGCTCTCTCTATAGCTCTCTGTGCTATAGTGGTGAGGAGTGAATTTGAGTTGAAATCATCCAGCTCCAGCTGCAGACACTCCACCAGCCATCCACACAGCATCAGCACTTGACTGCACTTCTGCGGAAGGTGACATTGGAGAGGACTCCAAATGGATGGTTATTTTTTACTTATTTATTTAGTTGTGTGTTTGTTTGTTTGTTTGTTTGTTTGCTTTATTTTGTCAGTCGTGCAGCAGCTGCTCTTTCCCTGCAAACGAGTTCAACAGATGTTCTATTCCTCTTCATTGTTAATATTGTGCTGCGCGTGCAGATGCAGAGAAAATGACTTTTGAAACGTATACCCTCTGGATCATAAGGAGCACTGGAGCAATTTATATGTGATTAGTGGCATTTAGTAATTAACGTCTGCGAGAGAATTTCAATTTAATAATTAAAAGCAATCAAAATGATGCTCATACTCTTTCATGAGGAGAAAATACAGATAATATTTAGGCAATTAATTTCCAAAGAGCATGTCACCCCTGAGTTCAATACTCAAGTTTATCAAATCAAAACAGACTGCACTTTCAACTGCACTTTCAACAGAGTATTATTGTTGGTTTAGTGAGTGTTTATGGATGATGGCAAGACATTTGAGGTAAAACTGAAGAAGAAAAAAATTGTGAGAAATAAAGAATGGAGAAAAAGAAGCTGACATGCTGTCTTTAGTTTACCAGATGTGACGTGGTACAATATATCCAAGTTATCCATGACAGTGGTCTATGGTTTAACCTAGTTTCTAGAGAAGATATTGTTGCTTCTAACTAAAATAAGCCAGCTAAAGCATACAGTGATGTGTATTCTGAACCCAAAAGGGTGTATTAGACTGTCCTGTGTAATTGTGCAGAGGTTTATCGTGTTGCTGCCAAAAGTTACATGTAGAAATTCCATGGATATACACAGGAAACAATTGCAACTCATAATTGGTGTGAATTTGTGAAATCACAATATCCTAGAGGGACTAGTGGTAAGATGAAGCTATATCCAGCACTTTGCAGTTGGCAAAATGTACTACTAAAATGTACTGTGTTAAACTATAAAACTGGCTTATAATTCAAAGTAGTGTATTTGGGAATAAAACTGTGTTTCACCCAAAAGGAGTGTATGCAGTTAGAGAACTGTGGTAGACCCAGAGGACCAGGATGTGGTGTAAAAGTGTTCTTAACCCAGAGGGCATGAATCAGAAGTCCTCTTTGGCCTGAGATTTAGTGTTCAGCTGTAGGATTCTGTCTCTGCGGGAGTGCAGCTCCGATGTGCAGCGCAGCACAGCAAGGCACAACACAGCACCTCCTAGAGCCAAGCCTTCTTTTATTCATCAGCCCGCCACAGCTGACCTTTCCCTGCCTAGTCTGGGGAGAGCCTGCTGGGCTCGCTGGATGGGTCTATCTGTTCCTATGCCAGATGCTTCCACAAGGGGAGTCCCTGACCATTGGATCGGCCTTGTTGCTCCAATGCCAGACAAGGGCTGACTCTCCTACTAGCATAGATCTTGGTGCTCCTCAGAAACATTATGAAATGTATCAGAAACATGAAAAACTCTGATCTTTGAATGGAGATTTATTGTGGCATGCCAATGTGTGTGTGTGTGTTGCACTGGGTTGTGTGTGATGATGTACAAGCAATGACTTCATGCCTTATGGGAAGTTAGTGTAGGGCTCTGCTCCTGAATCACTAGAGAAGGCTGTCATGTGTCCTGCTATGTCACAAGACTTTTGTTTGAGGTCACAGAGTGATGTCTGTAGGAAAACATACCAGAAAATATGACGCCACATAGACCAAATAGCAAAACGACAGCTGAAGTTACTGTAACTGAAGGAGTGGGGAAATTAAACTGAAAGTGCCTCTTTGTGCCCCACTCTGTTAGTGTTGGCTGCTGATTTGCTATTTGGTCTATGTTGTTTTACATTTTCTGATTACTTTTCCTACAGACAGCACTCTGTGCTCTCCAACAACAGAACCATGGATTGATTCACACCGGATTTCTCCTTTAAAAAAAACAAGATAAAAACTTCTGTTCTTCAGAAAAACAATGAAGTGGAAATCTCACCAAGTAAAAAAAAGGCAAGTGTTAATGTTATGTCACTAAAGCAGACTCTCCTTGACAGAATGTGCACTTTGATAGCTGTAGAAAGGCCTGTGTCACTGCCTGTGAGGCCCTGCACGATAAAAGAGAGACGTGTAATGTGTGCTCCTAAATTAGGTTATTCAAAGCAAATAAGTGTTTTACATGTGAGAAAAAAAAGAAAAAAAAACTAGTTAGTTTAACAAGTCCCTCTGAATGTGGGGCAAATACACAGAATACACAGAAATAGTACAATAGATAGATAAAGAAGAAAATAGCAGATTTGCAGGTCTGAGAGAATCAACACAGGTCAAAAGTCATTAAAACAAAAATCAATATGAAAGCAATCAATATAGTCAGGTAGAAAATCCCCAGAAACCAGGAAGGCAGCCAGTTCCATACCAAAAACAGTCTAAGTCAAAAAACAAGAGAAAGCAACAGAGCTTGAACACTGGAGGTCAAAAGCAAGGCACAAAAAGAGCCAAGACAGAAAATAAAATACAATATATAAACAAATGCTTGCACTGAATATAAACAAATGCTTTACCAAAGTTCTCTGGAGAAAAACATTGGCTCACTGAAATACAAAGCAATGTATAGAATGTTGCACAAGTATTATCACTATTATACTTAATGTAATGGTTTTAAGTTGTCCATACTGTACTAGTTGTCTGTAAGTGCTATGTAATGCATATTTATCAATTGTTTATTTTAATGCAGTATTTTGATAATTGAAAATATATGCAATGATTCCCAGTTGTTTGTTTTGAAAAGGACGATTCCAGTTGGTTCATTGAAAAATAATACCATTTAATGATACCCAGTAGTTTGTTTGGAAACTAATGATTCACATGGGCCCAATGAAAAGTAATGCGATATCATGATGATACCCAGATGTAAAATGACTGATCCTCAGTAATGTATGTAATGCAATGAGTCCCAGAAGGGTAGGTTACTACTGGCAGTATGTTATGGGAATGTAATATGATGTAATGATTCCCAAGGTTAAGAGAGAGTGAGAGCTGCTGTTGTATGCGACTGTGTGTGTGTGTGTGTGTGTTTGATATTTCTCATTCTTCTGAGGGATGAGTGATGGCTCGATCAGTGGGAAATGATGTCTCTCCTCTCTGCCCTGCACTGATACTTCCTGTGTTTCTGACAGCAGGGGGTGTCTGCCCTTCCCACCTTCACACACAGACACAGAGACAGACAGACACACACACACACACACACACACACATTCCATGACACTCTCTCCCTCACTCCTTTTTCTCTCTTAGACACACACTTTCTCTGTATCTCACACACACACACACACACACACACACACACACACACACACACACACACACACATACACTGAGTGCCCAGGTTTCCCCTTGCTCATGTCCCTCTCTCTCCCCGGCGAGATGAAGGAAATAAAGCCTTATTTATAGCCTGCAAGGCCCCAGGCAGACACACACCCGGGGTCTGAGCCCTGTCAGCCATGCTGAAATTGTATCGTAAAAGACAAACACAGTTCCTGAAGACATCTCTGAACGCTGTTATACTGTGATGCGGTACGGTACTTACACACAGGTCACCATCTTTCCTCACTTCTCGCTACGCTTGGGCTCTGCCCATCAAGCATATAACACACCTCTAGCCCATCAAAGCAGCACAACATGCAGTTCAATCATTGCTGAAGATACACTTTCAGGAGTATATGAAATGTATTTAACTGTGTGCTGTGGCACCAGGGTGCAGAACCGTAAACACACCATGAGTTTTGCATTAGCGCTTTGTTCTATATATTTCAAGCTCTATAAAGCATTTGACTGAACCATAAAAGGCCAGTGAATACATTAGCTTTGGGCCTCGTTCAAACATAACCAGGTATTTAGGAAAACGGACACTTTTTTCATACGATTGAGTGTGTCGTTCACATGTAAACAGGTGTCAATCACTGAAGTGGTGCATTTTTGAAAACTCCATCTGAAGTGCAGATTTATAAAAACTCTGTTTGATGTGTTTTTGACAGCCTTATCTGGCTCTTTTGAAGCTTTACGTGAACAGAATTATTTTTAAACATGGACGAGGAAAAAATATCAGTAAAAATCAGTAAATAAATAACCAGCTACATGTGAACAAAACCTTATGCTATGTTTCAAGTTCTGTAGGGCATTCTGGAGAACCGTAAAAAAACAATGAATTCCACATTAGCTTTATGTTCTACTGTTTATGTTCCAAGCTCTATGAGTTCTACATTAGCTTTATATTCTGTATGTTCCAAGTTCTATATGGATTTTTATAGAAGCACAAAGACACATTGCCCTCTGTATTGGATCCCCTGATGTAGTTTCATTGTTGTGATAAGATCTCTATGAACACACTTGGGGCCAGAGCAAGCAGCACGGAGCCCAGTAATCTCCTCTAATAAAGTCTTTCATAGCCTCCCCTGTTCGTCTGATCAAAAGCCCCTTTGCACCAATGATTGACAGTTAAATATTGTGGAGAGAGATGTAATCCACATAAACAGTTTATAGTGTGTGTGTGTGTGTGTGTTTGTGTGTGTGTAGCTGTGTGTGGCTGTGTGTGTGTGCAATCAATGAGAGCTCTGGTTTGGCTCTGTTTTCAGGTATAACTTACAGTTAATCTAGTCCTGGGGCTAGGCATTTTGGAAATGAGTGTATGTGTATGGTCTGTGCACTTGTGTGTGGGTGTTCTGTCTGTGTTAGCCCCACTGTTAGTGTGTTTGCACTGTATTGGTGTGTGTGTCCTGACAGGGAGTGACAGGGAGTGAACCAAGGCAGTTCAGCTTTTCACTCTGCATAGAAGGACTGGGGGGGGGTGAGGTGGGGCTTGACACTGCAAAGCGGATGGGTAATATCAACCTTATAGCCAGTACTGCTGCTCCTCACCTCCCCCCACTGTCACCTCATATCAGCTAACACACACACACACACGCACATAAACAGCAGACTTTAGCACTTTTAAACATGTCCCATAGCCATGGCAGCAATGGGCTGTAATCTCACAAACACATAATTGTGCTGCCACCTCTGTTTTGCACGCTGACATTTTTTTTATTATTATTATTTCTTTCCGCTTTGCAGAAATTTTAATAGATGACTGGAAGCAAAGCAATTTTAAAGCCACAGAACGCACAGAGCCATTTCCATTTACTGTGTCCATCAAAGTGCCTTGTGGCCTTTATGCAGGTGTGTAGTACACCTAGGCAGTTTCTCTCTCTCTCGTTCTCGTTCTCGTTCTCTCTCTCTCTCTCTCTCTCTCTCTCTGTCACACACACACACACACTGTCTCTATTTTCTACATATAAAAATATCACTGTCTCCTACCCGCATCTCTCCCCAAGGATGCTGGGTAATGTCTTATCGTTGTCTGTCTCTTTCAATGAATAGTGGGTAATGTTTCACATGTATAAAAACCTCACTGTCTCCTGTCCACAGCTCTCCCTGAGGATACTGGGTAATGTCTTATAGTTGTCTGTCTCTACCAATGCATGCTGGGTAATTTCTCATTCCTCCTTTCTCACATATCAAAATCTCCTGTCTGCTTTTCTCCCTGAGGATGCTGGGTATTGTCATATGTCTGTCTCTCCCCAAGGATCTTGGGTAATGTCTCATACTTGTCTGTCTCTCCCTTAGAATTCTGGGGAATGTCTCCGGGTAACCTCTTCTCCCTCGTCTGGATGCCAGGCAATATCTCTTCCCTTTTTATCCATTCCCGAGGACTCTGGGGCAATGTTTGTCTCTCATCCCCGTGTGTCTGTCAGTCAGGATGGTAAATAGTGCGTTTTTGTGGGGCAGCCGTTTATGTAAATGCAACGGGAGATGACTGATAGGGGGGTCGGCCGATCTCATCTGGCTATCGATCTCCTCCTCCTGGGAAGGGATCAGTAGCATCTCTGATGCGACGATAGCGGGAGGCTTTAGAGAAGTGCCACAATGCTGGTGCTTTAGATAGGCTCTCCCTTCACCTGAGCCAGTAGAGGACATCTTTGCAAATGCAAATGACAGGAAATATGCATGCCTATGTGTATCCCTGAAGACTGTGTCTGTTTGTGCTTGCATTTGTGTGTGTGTGTGTTTGTGTGTGCGTTTCGGGGGGGGGGGGGGGAGAGAAAGGCTAACTGTGTGTACTTGTGTAAATAGGTTTTGGATATTGTGGTGTGTGTGTGTGTGTGTTTGTGGATGGGCATGTTTGTATGTGTGTGTATGTGTGTGTGTGTGTGTGTGTGTTTGTGGATGGCGTGTTTGTATGTGTGTGTGTGTGGTGTGTGTGTGTGGTGTGTGTGTGTGTGTGTGTGTGTGTGTGTGAATGCTAAGCATGACTTCCGGGCCTGTAAGATCTCAGTACATGCATTTTTCATTTCCTGTATGCAAACCTCTTGAAGGGAGCTATTTAAAGAATGCCCAGAATCAGCTGGGGTTACACTCAGGTACACACAATCAACTAGGGTTATTCTCAGGTACCCATCTTGCACTGGGGCTTTCACACCTGCTTTCAGACTTTCACACTTGCTACCCACAATCCACTGGGGCTACAATCCAATACCCATAATTCATTAGAGTTGCACTTAGACCAAAAATAGTAGACTTACAGCCAGACAACCACCCTTGGGTCAACCAGGAAAAGTATGGAACTCTCCACTCAGCTGGGAGGTTGCCCTGAGCAGTACTGAAAACATCACAATAGTGAATAATAAAACAGAGATATAGCCAGCGGTAAATACAGATGAGTCTTCGTAGAGCCAGTGGTAAATACAGATGAGTCTTCGTAGTCTCTGTGACTGTTACGTGAATGACCCCTTACAGAGCGAAAGAAGGCTCAACGGCTCCCCCTATGGTCTCCAGGAGAAAACAACACTTGGAGTATTAGCTATCAGCACCTGGCTGGAAAACAAAACAGAAAATAACCTTATGAATAAATGAGCTTTATGAAATTGTGTTTATTATCCTCAGTTAACATAACTCTTCAAAAAATATCATTGCTGGTTTGAGTCCTTTAGCTTGTGAAAAAGCCCTACATGTATTGGTGAGAATTGAAGACCTTGGTGTAAGTTATAAAAAATGGCAACTGTGGGTGGAACTCCGTAGTTACTGTATAAAGAGGGACTGAAACACAGACGGAGACCTGTTGAGAGGACAGAACAAAATAGAGAGACATGACACAGTCCCAAGCATAGAGAAACAAAACATATTTTTGGAATCACAGATGACATGATGGAGACCAAAAGAGAGGACACACACACACACACATACACACACAAACACACAACCCTGCTCTAGACAGTGGACTTGTAAACCATACTGTCGGGATGAAACTCAGTCACATGGTCATCTTTGACAGAGGATAAGACAGTCATGTCGTCAGTCAGAGGAAGGCTAGATGCATCGTGAGCCACTGTCAGAGAGGTGTTCCCTACTAGAGTCCACCAAGAGTAGCTCTGCTTACAGAAAAGCATGCAAACCAAGGGTTAAACTAAGCCAGAGAGAAATATACTGCATGCAGGTTTACCCTTAAGCCATGCTTCTCTGTGCACTGGAAAAGGAGGGATTTGCTGTCCAGTTGGAGTGCCTTGTTTGTTTCAAAGGAGGTTGATGTTTGGAATAAATCCATGCCTAATGATTCACAAAGCGTCAGACACCCTCAGAGAGTCAGACGCAGAGAGTGCTAGCTTGATAAGAGCCCTCCAGGGCCAAGATTAGACTAACTTCCTTTGTCTGTGTATTCGTTGTCTCCACATTTTCATATCAGAGTTTATTGCACTTCTCACTTACGGATTCCACATAACACTAATTTAAACCCATATCACTAAAGGATTGTGCCTCGCAGGGGTGTAAAATGAGCAGCTGTTAGAAACTCTGAAGTGATGATAGATGTCAACACCAGTCCAAGTGTTTTCACAGTAAAAGCTGTTAAAAAGTAGCATCTTCTGCACTTTGTGTAAGAAAGTATCACTAATGTGACATAGCTCAAACACACCCTCATCACATTTCGATTTTGCAGTTGCTTTTACTTAAAGCTACTGTATGAGGAGGAGTGCAGGTTTTTATTATTTCTAGTCAGTATGTGACCTTGAACGACCCTTGACCCTAGGTGTCATCATGATATCATTATGCTCCACCTGTTAGTCAGACCTCACCAGGTAGTTTCATGAGTACTTACAATTTGAAGCATGTAAGAGCAATGTGGTGCCGGGAAGGGACTATGGCATCCATACCATTTATGGGGCACTGTGGTATTCATACCATGCTCAGATCCAAGTGCCCACAGTCCACATGCCCATGACCCACAGTCATTTCCTGTATTTCCTGATCACACCCAGTCAATTTTGTTTTATTTTTCACTATACCATCTGAAGAAAAAAAAAACCTCTCCAAAGCTCTTTGAACCTTATAGACATATTTGTTCATATTTGTGATGTTTGTAATGTCGAATTGTTGAATTGTTTGTAATAAATGAAATGCCAGCCAGCCCTCCCTTTTCAAATCCTGAAGCACATGTTCTTATCAGCTGGGACTGTTTTCTATCCTGACCAGAGCAGAGCGTGTTTGTTTATTACATTTATTAAACTAAGACTGAACAGTTTCTGTTGTTGTTTTGATGTTTTTTTCTTACTGTTAACAGTGCATGACAAAGTTACTAAGGGACAAATACACATACCGCACCAATACAATGCATACAGCCAGGAAGTGTATGTAGTTCTAGTCTCCAGTATGTTTGAGGTGTAAGCTTTGGAGTAGGCACGTTTGCAGAGGACTGCTCGACTGAGACTATGCACTCTACCCGCAGATGAAACACACATTACTTCCATAATGTTGGTTAGAATTAGCCCTCTCACTAATTTAATGCACCCTTTGTGATTTTATTTTCCGTATCCAAACCTAATTTATCTGAGGAAAATATTGAGATAATGAAAAGCTTCAGCCCTCTGCACCTCAAGCTGATCTTAAACGATTTAATTGAAAGATTTCATAAGCAAGCCACATGACACCTCCAACTTGTGATATGTATCTGGGATTACGGTTTGTCTTCTGTCTCCGGGCAAAAATCCCCCAGTAAAGCCCCCAGGCATGGGGCCATGCATGATGGGTGTGATCTGATATGATCTCAGTCGGGGTGTGGAGAGACATCATGTGATGGGCTCTGTAGATTTCCTGGAGACGGCGAGCTGTAGGCCTGAGATCATTTCCACCGAGGGTTTCATCATTTCGCACTGATGATCTGTCAGCTGCCTTCAAAGTCTCCTGCCCGTCAAAACTGGCGATATTCTCTCCCGCCCGCCCGTCTGTGGATACCGGTGTAAACCCATGGGTTCTGCATATGTCTGCGTTGTTCTGTACTGTGTGTGTGTGTGTGTGTATGTGAGAGAGAGAGAGCGCGTGTGTGTGTGAGAGAGAGCTTGTGTATGGTTGTTTCTATTCAGGCAGTCTGCTGAGTCAGTGCTGATTATTTATAGGCCAAATGCAACATAACACAAATACCCGCCACCAGTAGACTGTTTGTGTTGAGTTTATGTGTTTTCGTACGTCTGGTGTGTGTGTGTGTGTGTGTGTTTGTGTCTGTGTGTGTGTATGTGCTTGAACTGTGTAGATGATACATGCCTGTGAAACATGGCTGTGTTTTTTTCTCCACATCAGACTGATTCAGGCCTCTTTAATGTTAGCCTGTCCCTGACCCTGTCCATATGTGTGTGTGTGTGTGTGTATATGTGTGTGGGGGGAGGAGAGTGGGCTGTGTGTTGAAATCTGTGTGTGTGTGTGTGTGTCATGTCAGGTCAGGCTGCTGAATAGGCTGTGTGTAAGGCAATGCAGCTATTCTTAGTATCACAGAACACCTGCCAGAACGAATACCTGAACTGTTTCACCTGTTTGGGAAGTTCTGGAGAACTACATTAGGAGTCTGAAAGTAAGTGTCTCTGTAAACCATTTCAATCACAACCAAATCAAATATTGCTTAGGCACAGTTTTTGAAACTTGTAGCTATTTTTGCAATATTGTACACGCACATCACGGAACTTTCCACCCAACTTGCAAAACATCATAAATTACTTGCAAAAGTACTTTTTGCACTCTTTGCAAAAACACTTTTTGCCAAACTGTGTACACTCTTTTCAAAATGGTATTTTTATACACAGCAGTACACACAACTTATAATTGGAAAACACATTTGCTTTTGCTGTGTGCGGGGAATGTCAGTTTTTAGTAGCTTAGTAACTTTGTAAAACATGTAGTTCAATATCATGCATATGCACTGGTATCCAGATGTGCCAATTATGGATGTCTGCATGTATTTCAGTGTAGACCTATGATATATAATGCTCTCTAACACTCACACCTACATTTACATTTACATTTAGGTATTTAGCAGACGCTTTTATCCAAAGCGACTTACAAAATTGGATAACTTTCAAGCTACAACACAATGACAGAACTAACAAGGAGTGCATATGGCTAACATAGAATCTGCACTATTTTAAGTTGAAAGTGCAATAGTGTAATACAGAGCAGAGAAATTAAATCATTAAGTGCATTCTCAAAATTTACGCCAGGAGATATTCTTGGAAAAGCTGGGTCTTCACGAGTTTCTTAAAGGTGGAGAGGGTATCAGTTGATCTGGTAGCACTTGGGAGGTCCTTCCACCAGCACGGAACTAGATATGAGAAGAGTTTGGATTGACCTGCACAAGGTGTTGGCCGTGCTAGAAAACTTTCCTTAGAGGAGCGAAGCGGTTGTCGTTTCGCTCTTCTTTCACTCTCTGTCCAATATTGTCCAAAATTGTAATTCAGACAAATCCTTTTCTGTCTTTTTTTTTCTGTGCCAAAGTTTTGAATGTTGAGTGAAGTAATTATCAAAAATTTCGACATCTGTTAATGTAGGAAGGCAATGAAGAATTCCACAAAAATCTGATGTTGTGTCACATTCTAAGTGCCATTAAAATGCCTAGGTATTTTTATGATGTGAATGATGAAGTGAAATGTTTTGTAAATTTTTTCATGTAAGTTCTATATATATATAGTTCTCTCTCTCTCTCTCTCTCTCTCTCTATATATATATATATATATATATATATATATATATACATAATGAATGAATATGATATTAAATACATCTGAATTTCAGCAGCAGAACACAGCAGCATTGTACAGTAACAGTCCTTTTCATGTTATAATTGTTCAAAAAGTCCAGTGGTCTGTACACTGGCTCTGTGCTGGCTCTGTGAATGGGAAACAAACAAAGTGGCTCAGTCGGGGCGATAAATAACTCCAGCCAATCAATACATTGCTCTGGGAGCATAGAGGGGTTGGGATATAATTTGATTGGTGGTGTTTTCTCCAGAATGGTGGACTGCAGCTTTAATTTTACACCACCATCCCCACCACCGCCCATCTGCTCTTTGTCTTGGCCTGTTTTCTCTGGCAGCCTTCTGCTCATTTGCACTTCTTCAGTGGTGTAATAATAATACTATTTTTCATAGAGCCCACTGCAAAGAACCTAAAACTGCTTTACGAGATGAAAGCCAACCACAAAACTAGCCGTGAAATAATAACCGCAAAACCATCTGTAAAATAGGACAGGCCTACAGGCCATAGGCAATTTTGAAAGGTGAATCTTAGCTACTGAATTGAAAATGTTATATTTTGAGTGTGAAAGCTTTTCTCAGTGACTGGATGGTGCCCACGGGTAAGGTTGAGACACCACGGGGAGGCTGAGGGCTATTATCCAATCAGATTGCATCGCATTTCCCTTTATCATGTTTGAGCTGTGACATATGACTTTGACCTTTAACCCTATAAGGTCTCAATTGTAGAATCCCCTGAGAAATCTTCACTAATAATCTGATGAAGAATCTGATGGATGCCAGGTTGTCTCACCAACTAATCATACTCATTTACAGACCATGACAGGTGTGGTCAGTCAAGTATGGTGGTTAAGACAGAGGCCACATGGGTGCCATTCTTCTCTCTTTGAAACGAAACTCTGGTGACTTAGGCAAAGACGCCTGATTAAAGATGGTTGTTCCCCACCTGCTATCACTCCATCTGTTTTGCGCATTTGTGTGTGTGTGTGTGTGTGTGTGCAAATGAAAAGTGATCAGTATTGCTGTGATTGGTGTGTGTGTATATGGGTGTGCGTGCGTATGTGTGTGTGTGTGTGTGTGTACCTTGGGGTACAATGACTAAGATTATTAAGAACTGCAAATGTCACACATAAGAAAAACCTTTCCCTCTGTGTGTTTGCATGTCAGTCTTTTCCTGGTTCTGTCTATCTTTAAATCTGTCTGATTCTTATCTTCCTCTCTCTCTGTGTCTCTCTTGCTCCCCGTCTTTCTTTCTGTGGCTGTTTTTCTTTCTGACTTTCTCAATCTGCATTTCCACCCTGTCCCCCACTGTCTCTGTCCTTGCCTCTCTCTCTCTCTCTCTCTCCATCTCTCTCTCTCTCTCATGCTATGGCTAATTATCCTCAATCTCCTCTGTCGTTCCTCTCTCTTTCTCACGCATGGCTGTGTGCTGGTGCTCCTATGTGTGTACATGTGGATGGAACTGTAGGCACATTTACATGATGAATGAGATGATCCGCTCCTCTCCTCTGCCTCCCATTCTCTCTCTCCCTTCTGTGTCAATCTTTCTCCTTTGCACACACACACACACACACACACACACACACACACACACACACACGCACACACACACACACACACACACACAAGCACACATCATACACACACACACACACACACACACACACACACACACACACACACACACACAGACACACACCACCCAGATACATACACACACACACACACCACTCACACACAAACTATATACATGTACACACACACACGTACACACACACCCACATACACAAACCCACACACACATACATACATACATACAACACCCACACACACACCACACATATACAGACACACATACACACACACACACACCCTCTGTGAGGAAGTTGTGTAAGAAATGGGGCAGAATGAGCATGGGTGAGAGGTGTGGATGAATAGTCTGTCTGCTGCTTAATTAGGAACATTCATTGATTGATGATTTTGTGCATGAGCGTGTTGCTATTAGTGCCGAGGGGAAGGGCTCTGTTCATATTGGTTTAAGCAGCTCACACACACACACACATACACTTTAAGTTCTTCCTGTCAGAGTTATAGTCTCATTGCTTCACTTTTAAAAGGAAGATAAATAGTTTTCCCAGAGCTCTTAAAAAATAAAAAATGGCGAGTGGTTAGCTCCAGCTAAGATAAATGGACTCATGCATAATTGATGATGCCATCAGCTGGGTGCATACTGGGGGGAGTCGGAGGAAAGGGCATTTCTAAAGTCTTCTTTATTTTACACTTTTTTTCCCTATCAGTCGCTTTGGAATATGGCTGAGTCATTTTCAAACACTTCCACAACAGCTTAGTGCATTTTCTAAGCAATTACAAATACAAACAGCCGCACACGATGAATTGCCTGCTAAAGTCTATAACTAGCTCAAAATGCTTTTCAAAGGTAATTAGAGTAATTACGTGGGTGAGTACGTCAGCAGTCCATGTTATTTTCTCATGGTGCAGTAGCCATGTTGGAAATATTCAATTATATTCTAGTGGTCATTTTGTTTACAGAAATGTATAGATTACAAAACAACTGGACATTGTATGGTACATAATGTATGTTTCGGACCAAGTAATGACCTCCTCCAGGATCTTGTTATTTGAATATTTTGAGGTTATTTGCGGCCAAAGCCACAGCAGAACTCAAAAAATGTAAAACTCAAAACCAGTTCAAATTATGGGAAGTATTACACACTTTTGTGGAGGTAAGATAAAAATTTGTAAAATGAATGCTGTGATTATGGGGAGTACAACACACCTTTGTGGAGGCAAGAGTGAGTAATATGAGTGTAATGACCTTGTCTCTGGCTGTAGAGAGAGTTTCTCAGCGGAGTTTGATGTGGTTTGGGGTTCTGCCATGTGGACCATTCTGTGGGTGGAGCAACTGTGTGCTGGTGTGTGGTGGTAGTAGCTGCAGGAAAAATTCTCAGTGTGAACACACACACACACACAGACACTCAAACACAGACACGAGACACAACATGAGACACATCATGCACACTCAAAGCACCCAGCATGCCCCTGTGTGTCTCAGGACTAAGGAAGACCCCATAGAGTGGTTTATGCTGGCACAGATATCAGCTCAATGTCATAACTGAGCCGGAACTGTACCAGCTGTGGGCCAGAAGTCGGATGGTGGCCCATTTCCACGCACACGATATTATAAACATATTTTTTCTCCTCTCCTCCTCCTCTCTTTCTCTATCCCTTTCTCTTTGCTTATCAATGTTCTTCTCTTTTTTCTCCATCCTCTCTCTTCCTTCCTATCCTCTTTCCCTCTCCCTTATCTTCTCTCTGAACACCACTCTTTCTGACCCTCCATCTGTTCCTCTCCTCTCTCTCCCTACAAACACTCTCTCTGTCTCTCTTCCTCTGTGGTAAAGCCTCCTCTGTGTCCTACCTGACAAACGGCTTGCATGAGTGGCGAATGGGAGAAATCTGTCAATAGCTGGGAGCTGATGGGTGTGTAAGCCTGTTCGATCTCCCAGCGTCCCTCAGCCAATCCCTCCTCCTCATTCATTCCTCTGGCCTTCAACCGGTTCTGCCATCCCACACACATTAATTACCCACCACAGACACACACACACACACACACACACACACAACACAAACACATAAGCTTACACACTCACACATAAACAAGCAAATACCCATAGGACCATGGGCAATCACACACTCAATGGAAAAAGGCTGAGGGGACCACAAACACACACACACACACACATACACACATAAGCAATTTTCCACAGAGAAAAGACCAGCTGAGCATTGCGCAGACAAGCTGAGCTCCTCTTGGGAGGGAGCAGCAGAGAGCAGTGCTGTGCTGTCAGCCCCTCCACAATAACACCCCATCACTCCCATTATTATCAGTTGCAGGGTGGGCTTCATATGGGCAGTGGACAAGTCTGGATTCATGGTCAGGGATACTCCCATAATGTGTGTGTGAGTCTGTGTGTGTGCTCGCTCTGTCATATATGTGTGTTTGTGTTGTTAATGCCTTGATTTGTAGTAGCACACACATTACGCTCTCATTTGACATATATATTATATATTATATATATATATATATATATATATATATATATGTAGACACAGAGGAGGCTTACCACAGTCAGGAAGAGACAGAGAGTGTTTGTAGTATTATATATATATATATTATATATATATATATTATATTTTACATAATGTGTGAGATTTACGTTGCATCATTCTCACAGGGAAGATAAGAATCCCATATGTTTCAATGGGACTTCCATAATCAGCACGCTATTTTTTTTACACTGGGAAAAGAATGGGTGAAATGGCATTGCTTCCACTGTCCAGAGTAACCAGTGAAGTGACCATGTTGCTTTAAGAATTCCAGTTTGGATTGAATCCATGCACCATCAGTGAAAAAATCAAGTTGATGTGCTATTGTGGTGAAACGCTATACTGTGTGAACACAGAGGGACATCCAGAGATTTGCAGATTCAGTGTAATGTGATGTGTTGTGCATGTGTGTGTGTGTGTGTGTGTGTGTGTGTGTACCTCCTTACATAGAAGTGTTGTCAGAATAAGCTTGGGCAAATGCCCCCTCAGCTCTCTCTCTCTCTACAGGTGTGCCAGGGGAATGCTGCCAGCCAATAGTCCCTCGCCCTCAGCCCTTAGCCTCACCACTCAGCTGACCTCTAACAGGGTGTGTGTGTGTGTGTGTGTGTGTGATGGGGGTGAAGACAGTGTGTGTGTGGCGGTGGTGGGGATGCAAGGGGCTTTGAAGACAAAGTGAAGCTGGAGATGTGTGTGGGGGTGTGTAGAAACAGGGTAGTTTTGAAGATAAAGTTTAGGATGGGTGTGTGTGTTTGTGTGTGTGTGTGTGTGTTGAAGATGTAGTGTGTTGAAGATGTAGTGTGTTTGTGTGGGAGTGGGTAAAGGGGTGGGTTTTGAAGACGGAGTGTGTGTCGCGTGGGTGCAGACAGGTCGTTTCCCATCCACGCAGGGGGCCCCCCTTTGCCCACTCAGCAGTTGTTTATTCAGACGATGATGATGACAGCTATGGATGCTGCTGCTGCTGCTGCTGGTCGTCTGGCTGCTCCGCTGGGTGGGGCTCCTCTCCTCATCACACTCTCAGCTGGAGAGCTGGGCTGACTCAGCTCTGTGTGTGTGTGTGTGTGTGTGTGTGTGTGTGTGTGTGTGTGTGTGTACATGCGTGCATATATGAATGCATATATGTGTGTTTGTATGTGTGTGTGAAAGTAAGCTACATACCTGCAACAACATATGTGCACACATGTGCATTTGTGTGTGTATGTGTGTTTATTTGCATATGCTTGTGTGTCACACCTTAGTTTTTCCCTACCTGAAATCACCACCTGTGTTCACTATGACTGTCTGCTACACACATACATGTGCACACACACACACATACACACACACATACACACACACACAGAGAGAGAGAGAGAGAGAGAGAGCAATCGACAGAGGGACAGAGAGATATCAGCCACACACTCACAAATACACGGAGGAACCACCTGTGTGAAGTTGGCACGCCATATGTCGCAAATCTGTATAAAATCATTGGTGTTTGTTTTTGCATAGTTTGTGCATTGTTTGTGCACACTTGTGCAGGCAAAATAAAAATTTTCCACGTACCATTTCTGAGATATAAATTACTTAGGGTTCTATGGGAATTCTACAGCTGGGATGCTGATGATGTCACACATCAAATAAATAAAGCTTAATAACATGAGACATGGTGATGCAAAAATGTTAATTTTGTCTACACAGAAGAGGCACAAACAATTCCAACCATTTTGCACTAATTTTGGTGTCTAATGGGGTGCTGGGTGATTTTAAATTACCAGCTAAGTTAATGTTTGTAATTAATCTCTAAAACGGTTTGTGCACTATGTTTATTTGGCCTTTGCAAATGTAACACAAACAAACACAAATGCTGTCATTCACCTGTTTCTGCCCCGCCCACACACACACACACACACACACACACACACTTTTTGCTGGAACTATGTGGACGCTTCACCGAAGATTCATGGCCAAGCCATTACTCTGCTGATGGATGTTGTGTGGTAGGTCTCCCCTCGACATCAGCCTGTACTGCACATATGATACTACTCATGATACCACACTTGAATGATATCAATGAGTGCTGGTGATAAATGGAAGTTGGAGCACAAAGTAAACAAACATGTCCTCCTTGTAACGGAAAATGAGGTGAATACAGATTTGCAACAATTTCACACAGATGCAGGACGTCACACACAATATTATTAGCACTGACCACATGCACTGAAATATCCATCCATGCAGGCTTCCTAGAGTATAGCAGACTCCATGTTAGAAGACTACAGTGAACAAACACTTTTGCTTTGAGTGAATTAAAGGCCTCATATGAATGCATGCTCCAGTCAAATCATTGTTCACTTTTAACAGACATGTAGTAGCTGTCTTCAAGCATGTGTGCTAACAAATACAGACACAAACAAAGGAAACAGGCGCCCGCAGGGGCCAGCAGTCTCACCTGCTAACCTCAGCCATCCATCCATACTCCGAGCCTCCCGCATGTAATCACATAAAGGGGTCGAGTGAAGTATTCTTGATGATTAAGTGTATTCCCTCTCCACCTCTGATTGATTACATACTGCTTTGAGGAGCATTAGGCTCTAACACAGATGCACAACTCCCTGACTCATATACCAGTCTGGACAAAACTCTCTGAACTTCTAATTTACTCTTTAGAGAACTCCGTGACTTGCAGTATTTTTCACTTATATTTCATTCATTAAAGAGCATCCATATCTTTTATGTTTTGAATTCTTTCTGGAGCACACTGGGTCTTTTTACAGAACCACCTGCTATTTCATTCTTTACAGAACAAACACTACTATCAATATTTCCCTCCATTCTCAGTCTCTCACTCCAACAGCCAGACTTCTATTACATGCTTTACAGAGGACCTCCTTCACTTGGATTCAACTTAGATCTCATTCTTTTTTTATTGTTCCCATCCTATCAACCCCAATAATTGCATTTTATTCGTAACAAAGCATTCCTGACTGTTATTACAGAACACTTACAGAACACACTGATGCCTATTGCACATCTTACAAAACACACACACACACACACACACACACACACTGTCATTACTGAAGAGCTTGACTTTTATTATGGCCTTTTCCTCTTCACCTCTCGATGGCACTCTTCACAACAGCCACCGGACCCACTGTCTCTTATTGCAGGAGAGAAAACAATGAACCCCGAGGCCAATTGGGCTCAACTCATTTCCCCAGGAATCTCCAAAGCTCTCAGAGGAAAGACAGCTTTTGACTGACAGGAGATGTTGTGCCAGTATTGACTGAGAATGTCACTCTCACTGACACAGCTCTCAAAGCCCCCCCCCCCCTTTTTGACTTGAAGGATATATCAAAGATGTGTCACTTTGAAGGAGAATTTTCCTCTGTTATTTCCCCCGCAGTGGGTCTCAGTGCTTCACCAGAGACGGGCGATTAGGTCTAAGAGTTTTGACATGTTGATGGGGCCCCTGCGTGAATGGAGCTGTCAGGGATGGGCTTTTTTTCCTACTTTCTTGCTTTTTAAAGAACATCAAAAACGAGTAAATAGTGGTTACTGAATCAAACCAAATAAATTATTTGTAACTTGTGCACAAAGGCAGAAGAAAGACAGATGATTTTGTTATGTTATCTGTTGACGTCAAATTCAGTGTTCAATGTCAGTTGCTTGATTCTGTGCGAGGTGAAACAAGCTCAAAGGAATGGGTCTATATGAACACAGCATGATATCGTGTTTAGGCCTGGGCTCCAAAAGTGCGTTGAGGCAACTTTAGCTTTGATGCTATATCTCAAATGGCATTGAATTGACTAGACAGAAACTGAATTGACCTGAATTGAATATGTAACATTTGAAAATCAAAGTGAATATTCTGAATATGCTACTTATGTAGATGATACACTACATCTAGATCAGTCTTCATGGTGCAACTGTTGTAGACCTGAGTAGTTATAGCTACCACAGGCTGTATCACTGGGGCAGTCATGGAAGCCATGAAGAAATAGATCACACCTCGTGAAGAAGACAGTCCCACAGGAGTTATGAAAGCAATAAGATTATGTACAACACTTTACAAAGTCTTTATGACCTTCTGAACAATATAAAAGCCCTTGCAGGCTTTAGGTGATGTTATCATAATATGTAATAACTTAATCCTGTGATGATAGTATCATATCAATTAATGTCTGCATAATGAGCACATGATTTAAATTCTTTTAATTTTGTAGTGTTATACTTCACAACATCAGGATTCGACAACATATAAGCACACAGACTTTAGAAGCATTCACTGAAGACAACTGTAGACAACTAAGAATCCAGAGTTAGAGGAAGATAATGGCATGGAAAAGTAAGCAAGTGTCCAAACATAACTGAAAGAGTGAATAGTGCAGGGAAATCCAGTGTAAAATGCTTTGTATGACACAGACCAATATACCGGGAATATAAATACAGACACTTTCAGAAAGTAACCGGACCTTTATTCATGGATTGTACACGACACAGACGATTCAGACATGACCACTAAAACAGTGTTCAGAGTTCAGCTCAGGTGAAAACTGTTCACACTACAGCCGGATGATTGATGTGAGGGTGGGGCAAGGGCTCAACTTGCAGGAGGTGGTATATTATAGAGAATAAATGTGACTGTTCATGTTGTTTTTGTTTACCACTTGCAACATGGAAGACAAGTGCGGAGTGGCTATTTCGATCGTTGCTGCCTTAATGATGCAAGTCTTATGTCAGATGCGAAGCATCAACAAAAGAACAGAGTGCCTCGTACAAACTAGTGGGAGAAGATATGAGAGGTCACTGCAACTTGCAAGTGTTGACTGCGAACAAACTGTGATAGCTATAGTAACACAAAAGGGCACATTTAAGTTATGTCATCAACCCTCACTCTACCCGGACATCAACCCCCTCCATTCACACCAAGCCCACTTGTACATATCCGAGAATGGTACTGGGGGGCAGGTAGCATGTCTGAGGAAAAAAAAAATCCAGAGTTAAAATACTGAGTTTTTCGTTCAGACATGCAGCCTACCGTAACATTTAACAATTTTAACATGTACAATTTAACATGTAACAATTTTCTCGTTAGATATCCGAGTTAATTTTGTGAAAATGACTTTTTTTGTGTGTGTGTGTATGTGTGTGTGTGTGTGTGTGTGTGCTTAGAGTAGACAAAGAGGAGGGTGGAGGGCTTTCATGAAAAAAAGAAAAAAAAAAAGAAATCTTGTGAGATTATTCCACTGGAGAGAAACCCCTCTAACAAAAGACTTCTTTGCAGCGTTTAGATTAACATGGCCCGCACATTGTGAGTGAAAAGCTGGAAGACATTAGGGATCCTTGAGATCCGTGTTTAGGTGTTTGAGCCAAGCTGTTTCAAAAGTATTTGTAGGAAAGGTATAGAATCTTAAAATCGATACTTAAACTTGAAAGTGAGCCGGAATTTTGAGATGCCAGAATCCCAGGATGTGCCATACATACAGACTCTCTTACTGTGGTTCATTACAGAACAAGTGTTTTAGCAGTGGAGGAGTCTGGTGAATTTGGATTTGGACACACACACACACACACACACACACACACACTCACAATCTAAAGGACTGTGGACAATAGAGAAAGCCTGGTCTGGCATTTCAGTGTTTGTTCAGAGATACAGCAGACGGCCTTTACATTGAGAGTGTGAGTAAGCAAAGGTCATCCTGGGGCTCTCTGTGAATCGAGTAAACAGGGTGCTGTTTGTTGTGGTGGTCTGCTTATTATTTTGTTTCCAGAGTCACAATCTTGAGCATCAACACAATGTGGTTCACGTCCGTATCTATTTCTGTTCACCTTGTCTGACCTAGCTTTCTTTATTCCTCTCTTTGTCTCATACTCTCTCTCTCCCTTTCTTTCTCACTCAGTCTTCCTCTGACTATCTCTCACACACTCTTCTCTCTCTCTCTCTCTTCCCCTCAGCCACATACCTGAGAGAACATCATTTCATTAAGGCAAGTTTTCAGAGTCATGAGTGATGGGTAGCAGACAGTTTGAAAAGAACAGAGTTTCACCAAGACATGTTCGCTTCTCATCAACAGCCTCCTCTGCAAGCACACGCACACACCACACACACACACACACACACATGCACACCACACACCACACACACGCACACACCACCACACACACACACATTCATGCATGCATACAAATACACACACACACGCATGCATACGAACACACACACACATGCATGCACACGGATACACACATACGCAAATACACAGCCCCCACCCCCCACACTCACACAGTCAATACGCTACACAGATTTCTATCTTTGCCCTTCATCATACTAATACACTCTTTTCTCTTTCTAATTCAAGACCGACTGTATTGTTGATTGGGAGTGGATAGACTCAGCATTTTCACCAAAGTACTCATTAATTAATCACAATTAATCATAGAATGTCAGGGGGGGAATCATTGAAGAAGAAAATATCCCCTCTCTCCCATCTGTCTTCTGGTCTGTATGTGTGTATGTGTGTGTGTGTGTGTGTGTGTGTGTGTGTTTGTGAAAAAGAGACAGCGAGACACATCTCTAGTTATATCACCGTTATATCACTATATCACTTTGACATCCTATAGTATCCTTCAATGTATGCACTCAGTGGTGGTGTTCCCAGGCACCATTTCACACTGTTCTGCTATTGTGACCCTCTCATCTTGTTACTTTCATGTCTTATTGCATTAGTATTTACCAGACATTATCTTAACATGTCCTATGTCTGCCAGCATGCCAGCGCTGTCTATGTCTCTCTCTGGATTGCATGTTCTTGTGTGTATGTGCCTGCAAGTCTTTTGGTGTGTCTGAAGAAATTAAGAAAGACATTACATTACATTACATTTATGCATTCAACAGACGCTTTTATCCAAAGCGACATACAAAAGAGGATAACATTCAAGCTAAGAAATGGCTAGGTGACTTTTTTTTTGTGTGTGTGTGTGTGTGCGTGTGTGTGTATGTGTATGTGTATGTGTGTGTGTGTGTGTGTGTATGTGTTGGGGAGTGGGGGGTGGGTATATTGTTTTAAACGGAATTTAAAATGAATTTAGGCTTCAAGTGTTTGTTTTGTAAGCCAAAGTCCGTGGCTATGAGTCTAATTCCACATGCAGAGGCTGCTGCTTTAGATTGGACATCTAATGCATTTCATCTCAATTTTGCATGGATTGAATGGAAGGTGCTCCTGCCGCATTTCATTTACCCGTGAGAGTGAAGCCAGCAGCAGTCCTCTAAGATCACTTCATTGGCTGCGTTATGCTGTCAGAGTTATAGAGATTTACATAAGGATTCAATTTGTGTGTGTGTGTGTGTGTGTGTGTGTGTGTGTGTGTGTGTGCAGGCAGTCGTGTGTATGTGTGTTTGTGTGTGTATGTATAATACATGCACTATGGCTGGCTGTGTCAACAGCGTATATATATGAGACTAAATGTGTGGTAGTAAACAGCCATATTTGTGTTTTGCATTCACTGACTGAACATCAGTCTCTGTGGAAGTTTTCTCTGTGGTTGATGAACACAAAAAAATCTCATTAGTGCTAGAAATGTCTGATTCATGAAGTTGTAAAAATTTGAAATTGGAACAAACAAACAAAAAATTAGATCACATTTTAGTTTGCATATTGCTCAATAATGAGAAAGTCTACCATTAAAAATAAAATCTACTACCGGAGAGAGCATAAACCTAATTAATAGATGTGCGAAATATGATGGTAACTTAAGCCAAATTATACTTTTATTATTGAATCAATAACTGATGCTTCTAAAGACCAGTCAGTCATCAGTCATGCAACTAGTTGCTAGAAAGTACTAAAACTTTTGAATATTATATATTTAAAAGATCTGATGTATCTAGTGTCAAGATTTTATAGGCCAAAGTTACTTTCAAACATTTATTTATTTTTTAAATATAATTTTAAGCTGACCTTGATCTCTTACCAGAAAATACACAAGACTGACATAATGGAGTAGAGCAAGAGAAATGAACCGGCTCAGTGTACGAGTTGCTAGAATGGGAAAAGACAGAGCACTAATGAAATGGAGCTGGTCAGGAGCATCTGATCTGTTACACGCAGATGTGTTCCAAAAGACTGAAGCAGTCCCAGTGGTGGTGAGATGCAGTGGGCTTGTCTGACAGCATACTACAGGCTAAAGAGAAGGGAGCTAGCCAGAACACTAACAAGATGGGAATGGGCCTGTGCCGATGTGAATGAGGATGACTCAAATAGACTTCTTGCTGTTGTCTCCAGTACTGTCTCTCTTCCTGCATCTCTCTCTGTCTGCCTGTCTGTCTGTCTCTCCCTCTCTCCCTTCAGTCTCAAGTGTTCTCTCTCTCTCTTACTCTCCTGCCCAGTGCTGTTTCAGACTGCTACTCTGGCTGCCATCTTGAATTAGCGATGAGCTAATGTGATGCTAGCGCTCGCTGTCTCCCCTGCCACGCGGGATGCGGGCACGGCGAGCTCATTTTGCCTACAGCTAGTGCCCACGTTTCCATTCCACTCCACTTGACGCCGCCGCAGCAGCGTCCCCGCGGACCCAGGAAACGCGGAGATCGCGGGGAGTACAGCACCGTTATACCCGCACGCAGTCCTAGCCCAGTCAAGCGTGTGTAATAGAGTTGATCAACTTTGGGCGCTCAGGCCCATTGTGTCGTCTGTAGGCCACTAAAGCACTCAGACAGTCTGACCCATCAGGCATATTTAGGATGGGGGTGGGTGGCGGGGAGGCGTTGTAAACGCGAGGCACTGTGCTCCACGGCAGAGGGGGCTCCACTAAACCTTAAGACCCATGCCAATGTGAGTTACTATTACACAGCAGCTCAGGCTGCCAGACAGGGTGAGTTTGGGGAGGGAAGTGGAGGAAGAGGAGCAGGAGGAGGAGGAGGAGGAGGGGGAGGACACTGGGGTTTTAATATCAGACTTACATACTTCCTGATGAGCCACTGCGATGCCACACATACACAAATACACACACACAGATCCTCTCTCTCATGCATTCATACGCTCTCTCCTACAGACTAATGGTGTTGAAACTGCAGCTCCACTGAGCTGAATGTAAATGCTGTGTACTATTCCCCCTTTGTTCCACACAGTTCACAAATGACAAATTAGCATGTCACAATTTATTTTTGCGCTTTGAGGACACTGTGTCAAAACAGTCACTTTGAAGCTGACACATTACATTTAAGGGAGGAAAACGAGAGAATTTGTATCTGTAAACATAGCCCTGGTGCCACTGACAAATCTTCAACTCATTCATTAATCAAAATGACATCATTCACAATTCAAATGCATTTTAATTCCACATTAGAGCATTGTTCTAGCATTTCTTATTTATAAATGCCTTTTATTAATTATGAAATGAAGAGAAGGTACCAGGGGCTGAACGTCACCTTGGAGAAAGATGATGTTATCAGACACATTGTACAACAGGAAAAAAGAGAGAGAAGGGTTGCTACACAATGGTGGGAATCATCAGAAGGATTTCTAGCTCAGCTCTGCATTCCATTTAGACAGTACAGTAATCATTTACCAGAAATACAATCTCGCCATTTTCCCGAGGACATCCTTAATGGCTCTAGAAACAGGACTGCATGCGGGTTGTTGTCTGCCAGCGCGATGGAAATGCTGTGAATCAGGTTCTAACTGCGGAGCAAACCTGCTTGTGTCCGGTTTCGCTCCTTGCACTGCCCAAAGGCAACAAGAACATAGCGCTAAATTTTGGCTGCTGTTATTTCATGTCTTTGGGCTGCTGCTGTAATGCCTTATGTTCTGAATGGTTTTAGGAGATAAAAGGGTATTTTTATTGATTTTTAAACAGTGGGGTGGGGGGGCAGCAGACTCGTTCAATGGTGAAGAAAGCTAAAAACAAAGAATCAACAGAATAACAGATAGGCCTACGTTGACAGTACGTTAACAGAAACTTGGCAGGTGTACACATAGACACATTCTCTTCTGTGATGTCTTAACTGTCTGCTACCCCTGGTGCAAATGTTTTTCTAAGTGTTTCTTTGTTTCGGCTGTCTTTATGCCTTCGTTTTAGACTGCTTGCCCACAGTGCCCGTGAACCACAGTACACCAGCACATTTGCTCCAAGCTTGTTTAGTCTGGATTTGTCCAGCTCACTGCCAACAAGTTCACACGGCGTATTCTAAATCATTCCAATCTTTTCCTAAAGATTGAGGATGGGTTTGTGAAACAAAATTGTACTTTTTGTGTGTTTGTGTTGTGTGTGTGTGTGTGTCTGTGTGTGTGTGTGAGTGTGTGTGTGTGAGAGAGGGAGAGATAGAGAGAGAATGTGTGTGTATATTGTCTATGAGCACTTGTACTACCATGTCTCCATGGTTGTCATCTCCATTTGTCCCTGCATCTCTCTGTATACTGCACACACACACACACACACACACACAGTGATATTATAATTATGTTTGCTATGGCACAGGCCTAAGACATAATTATGGGACCAAGCAGTAATCATTGATTGCTCCAAGTCTTCACCTGTTTGCTCACTGTCAATTCCCAGAGCGCTCTGCCACATCAGTGGGCTCGGCTTGGGTCGCTTTCATCCAGCATTGCACCGGACCTCCACTTCCGCCACAGCAACAAAGTCACCAGCACAGGCGTAGCCAAACACTATCCATCCTAATCACAGTCCATTCAGATTGGTGGAAATCTGTTAAATAGCAGTTTGAACAGTGTTTTTGGAAACACTGTGTGAACAAGGTTGTGTAAATCTTTTAACAAATATAAAAGAGATTATGTGCTGTATCCCTTCCATTTGAATGGTGGTTTTTGGTGGTGGTTGATGAGATGCCAGGGCTTTTTGAAAAAGAGTTTCAGAGTAAGCTCTAAATGGCTTGTCAGTGTTGAAAATGTATGATGCAAGAAACATATGTTTGTGAAAACTACCATAAACAAAAGCTGTTTTTGTTTTTCTCTAGAGCAACTGGGGTGCCTCTAGGATGAGCCATTTTCTGTCTCTCTCTGTGTGTGTGTGTATGTGTGTGTGCGCGCGTGTGTGTGTGTTAATGTGAGATTATCATAATGTTATTATTGCACTTTGATTTCTCTACCCCCTCCTCTTCCTGCTGTAAAGGCAAAGAAACACCCCAAATAAAATAACATAACAACACAATGGTCCACAATAGAGCCTTTGTCATGACAACAGCCCACAACAGATTGGTAAATATTCCAATTCCCCAGACTTCAAAGGAAGAAAGTGAAATAACAGGTGATTGTTTGGTTTGTGTGTGAGAGAGAGTGTGTGAGTGTGTGTGTGTGTGTGTGTGTGTTTGTGTGTTTGTGTGCGTGTGTGCATGTGGTACTCACTTTCACATCAGGATAGGGAAGGGAATGTCCCTCTAACTCTGTGGCTCTGTAATGCGTAATATGTATTTGTTATATACAGTGGAAGCACGTATATTCCCCTATATATATATATAGCCACTCACTCTCTCTTCCTCTTTCTTCATGTCACACCATACAGTATGCTTGTGTATGTATATCAATGAGGGATCCACTTGGGATTAGTAAAGCAGTGTGAATGGGGTTGTCAGATTACCATGTTAATGAGAGTTTTGCTACATTCTGAAGAGGGAGTGGGTGGGTCGAATTTTGTTTCTACTTCCAGAGTTCCCTCTTTTTTTATGTGTAGCTGCTCTGCTGATGACCTCCTTGCTCATAATGACTGTGAGAAATTATTTATATGTATGCCACAGAGTATCTAAACACGAGGCAAACAAACATATTTGATACATATCTGACTGCTGTGCAACTGAGGTCATCTTGCACAGTCCAGCCCTGAGCTTGAACCTGTGACCTCAAAGCAACATCGGAATGGAGTTGAGCGCACCACCCAGTTGACTGAAAAGCCAAGGCTGCATGTCAGCTGACTAACATGTCTCTGAAGGCGTCAGGAGGAGGTTTGCTAACAGTCCACATGCATGGCTAGGCTAGCTGGCATCCATTTCAGCTGTAGCGAAGACAACACAAACCACCATTAGTATTCATTTATAAACAGCATAAGCTACATAGCACAGACTGAAAGAAGCTGACAGACCAATAATGCTCTCCACACTGAGCTCTAGAAGATGTAGGGTCTGGCAACAAGTGATCTCCCATATCCAAGGGGAGTCCGGAGTCATTAGTCCCATGTTCTGATCTCTGACTGGGCTTTGATTCAGTGTTCTGTGCCACAACTGGGCATTAGTCCAGTGTTCTGAGTCCTGATTGGGCCTTGATCCAGTGTTTTGAGCCCTGATTGGGCCTTGATTCAGGATTCTGCCTCCTGATTGTGTCTCGATGAAGTGTTCTGAGCCCTAACTGGACATTGACACACTGTTCAGTGTCTTGATTGGACATTGACACAATGTTCAGTGTCTTGATTGATTCCTGTAACCCTAAGAGCAAATCTATTAGGCCAAGTATCAAAAGGGAGTATTGACAAGATTGTAAAATGCTGCTTCAGGGCTAGCCTCTGATGCTGCTGGATGAGTGCAGAATGGACTCACTACCTCAGGTTTTATAGATCACAGAGAGCAAGTCTGTAAGGCTGGGAATAAAATACCTATCGTAAAGCTTTACTAATCCAACACACTTGTCTCTCACTGGCATTCTTGCTGCACTGGACTGTGTAGACTTACAGGAGCATTTAAAACACATGAAACTCCCTCGTTGACAAATCCCTATGACAATTCTTCCTTCTCAGCTGATTCATAATGTCTGTTCAAACAGTACTAGTTGTCTTTGGCTTCAGTTTTTGCCGTTGAATATTATATGCAATATTCTAGCCCCAAATGTGATTTTACAAACCTAGTTATCATCTTATATTTTTGGTGGGTATTGAAATTACAGAAACTACTGCTTGTTGCTTGTTTCAATCCTTTGGTTTGTAAACATGTATCAGTGTGAATTTAAGCCCCTGTGCACACATAACCAGGTATTTGTAAAAAACTGATACTTTTCAGATGGTTGAGGTTGTCGTCCCTGCGTAAATGGAGATTTCAGTCACTGAAGCTGGATACTTTTGAAAACAATGGCCGAACTGGAGATTTCTGAAAACTCTGGCTTCAGTCACCATGTGTGGATGGGGAAAACATGCTTTTTACATTGTCACATGTGCTTCTTCGGTTTTCTGATCTCTTGATGGCTACCTATTTTCTTGATGAGTTTTTGACAGCATTATCCACGGCTCTTTAAGAGAATTATGTGGACGGAATTGTTATTAAATACAGAGGAGGAAAATATATACATTTTCACACCATGTGTGTACCAGGCCTGATATGTTGGTTTAGTTTATCCCTCCTATTGTGTTACACGTTTTCTAATTTTGTGGTCCAATAAAAAATGAATGGTGTATATGAACTTGTATTAATACATGGATTACCATCTAATATTGTGATAGACGTGATAGTATTGTGATTTGCAGTTGAACACTACAAATTTGAAACTTTCATGTATTTTTACGGCCTGTTGGCCTCACTGAACTGAGGCTAACTTGGAGAGAGAAAGATTCTATTGGAAATAGACTCCTATGGAGGCTGTAACTGGCAGCAAGGAGAGGAAGTGAAGGGTGTGTTAGAGTACATACCCCGAGGCAGGTACTTGTTTGGTTTCTGAAAAGGTTCTGGGAAATTGTCCTTTTGGGCCGGCCCACAGTATGGGGACACGCACAGACTGTGTAAGACTGGTAAAATTACACTGAATTTTCTCAAGGTCTGGTCATTTTTGACTAGGAACACTACAGGTGTAACAAAATTGAATAAAACACATTTTGTTGTATGTATTCAGATATCCACTATGAAGTCATGGAGCCCCATTATCATATCAGATTAAATAAACTACCATTTTGAGGGGAAAAAATGTGATTTTGGTCAAATTTGACTGGCAGATACTATCAAACTTGCTATTCAAAGGGTGTTTAAAGTGTTATTGTATGGATTTGACAAGCTGTCAGTCAGTCATGTAGTCAGTGAAAGGGGTAGATAGGTAGATCCCTTGCTCTTTTGAGGTGCTCTGTCGAGCAGGTTGGGGGCAGTGGGGGGAGTGTTTTTGCAGTGCTGCAGTCCCGGCTGATATACTGGTCCTGCATAATTAATGCCCCACTCAGGAGAGAGACCTGGTGACAGCGCCCCGAGACTGGGCCGCCTGCTAACTGATCGGGCCCATAAATCGCCCCGCACATATTTTAATGCAGCCGCAGCAGCAGCTGCCGGTGCACACCACAGCACAGGCAATGGGCCCGGCGATTTACTCTGAGCTCCCGGGCCCGTCGGATACAACGCTTCATCTTGCACCCTCCATCTCCATCCACTACGTTTGGCAGTTTAGTTGAAGGGGGAAGTATGTGTGTGTGTGTGTGTGTGTGTGTGTGTATGTGTGTATGTGTGCTGGGTGTTAGAGTAAGATGCATGTCTGGCATGTGTGGCGAGGAAATTGCTATCTCTGTGTAAAACCTCCCAGCCTTTGAATGTGCACCACATCAGACACACAGCTTCACAGCCCGCTGCACTGCAGTCATATCCATGGAAACGGGACAAAAGAGTGTCATCTAGTAACGTGCCCACTCACTCACCCGCCCGATATTCCCGACCTCGCTGCACTGGCACACACACACACAAACACACAAACACACACACACACACACGCTTCACCACATGGCAGCCTCCTGGACCTTTTACTTCCCTCTATAATCCCTAACTCTGTCTCACTTCCCCCGCCGAACATTTGGTTCAAAAGGGTCTTCTTAATCCACATATCATCTGACTCACTAATCTCTACGCCCCCAAAACACACATATGCACACACACACACACACACACCACACACACACACATACACACACACACACACCACACATACAAACACAGAGACACACACTCGGATATAGCCTATTTAAAGTACTCAGAACTCTCCGACAATGAGAAAGATGAAATAGAGACGAGACAGATGTGGTCATAATGCTACCAAAAATGGAAAAAACTGGAGTATGAATGGCAGAGAGCAAATAACCCAGGCAAATAAAAACAAGGCTTCTCCAGGGACCATGAATGGCACATAACCTCACAAAATAAAAACATCCATGCCACTTCTGACGGCATGAACGATAAACCATTTCAAAACAAAAACGTTTTATTTTCCTATGAATGGCAAATATCAAATCAAAATGAAGCTATTTTTATATTATGGTTATTCTTATGATTATGATTATGCTGAGATTTGAACCTGTTAACATAGTCAAATAAAGATAATGGCAAAATTATACATCCTTCTCTCTCTCTCTGTCTGTCTCTCTCTGTGTGGTTGTATGTGTGTGGTATTTGATTACTTTTTTTTCTCTGAACAGTGACTTCAGTGACTAGCAAAAGAACATTAATCACCCTCTCCAACACAGAAAACAGTCAATTCCCTAAATGCAATTCATGGCTCGGATAAGATTGTTATTATTGCATGGAATCATCTGGGTTAATCTGGGACACGATTTCTACACATCTGACTAATGGTTTAGAGGGTGTAGGCAGTGTCTACCTGTGCAGCCAGAAGCTTGATTTTTGTGTCTTTGTAAATGGTGCTGCTTTCTCTCTTTGATGTTTGGAGCGGATTTGCTATGATGTTTCATTTTGCATGGCTATATTTCTATGGTCCAACCCGATTTGGTTGAGTTTATTTATGATTCCATATTACTGTGTGAAAATTTCTTTAATTCAGCACGGTCTGATAAGGATGAGGAGCTTCTTTCGGGCAGGGGCATGTTTTAGTAACATACACAAACAGACAGACAGGCAGACACACACACACACACACACACACTCCTTACTTCCACATCTTTCATTTCTTTCACATTTTCAATGTGTGTTTATCCTCATCTGACTGGTCCAGTGGCTGTTTGCCACTTATGAGTCATATACCATTCATTTTTTGCTACCATTACAACTGCCATTATCAATGCCATTACTTACTTTGTAAAAGGGTTTGGTAGCTGCATGTGTAAAAAAGATTATTACAGAAATCCACCAGCTAAAACCAAACTGAATGATAGAGCTTATGCATAGTAATGTGCAGACGTAGGCAGACTGAAATAACGAGGCTTTCATGACTGTTTTTGAAAGTGTCTGTAGATGCAGCTCCTATGGACCAGCATTATAGAGTCAGCAGATGTTGCACTGAATGGAGAATAATTGTGGCCAGCAGGAAACAGCTGGCTCTGATGGCAAGGATAGAGATGTGCATTGTGGAAGAGCTGAGTTGAGGAGAGTGTTTGTATGTGTGTGTGTGTGTGTGTGTGTGTGTGTGTATGTGTGTGTTAAATCCAAGAACATACTCCATTTCAGGTGGAGGTATCATGTAAGTTAAAGATAGCAATAAGGCCAGTAGCAATTTCAGTGTTTCCAGCACATTATTCTGCACACCAGGGGATCTGCATTTCTTATACAACAGTGTAGGTCTTAAAATGATGCCTCAATAAGAAGCACACACGAATGTGAATAGTGAACCATTTCTCTCTTTTATAAAGTCATTCTCTTTGACGTCAAAATGACTGAATTGCCTCTTTACTCTATAGAGATGTAAAGACTGTGTACCATTATACTGAATAGCAATAGACAACAACAATCTGCAACGCACAGCAGCATAGTAGGGACACAACGATATATATGAAGGATATACATTAACAATAGATCTTACTGAATAATCTAATCTCATACAGTTCAAGTATAGGGAATGTATAGCAAATAAAGCATCACACAATTAAAACACATACAAGCACAAAGAGGCTTATGGCCAAATAATATGCAGTATTCCCTATACAGAATCACTTATAGTAGCATAGGCACGGTCTTTGGTCTACACTCTATACATAATTGTTTAGTAGTCTTTGATCTTCTATGCAGATGCGCAGTATACCCTATAGAGAATCATTTACAGTAGTATAGGTGTAGTCTTTGGTCTTTGTAATCCTCCTCTGGGATTGTCATTGTTCACAAACAAAAGACTCTTACAGACTCTTTGGGGCCGACACAGAGAAAACACTCATTCCTTTTTTTCACTTCATTCATTTTCCAAACAGGCTGAGCTGAATGGGTTCAGACTGGAGAGGCCCCTCAGAGAACGGGTACACACAAGCCTATAATCCAGACTCACTCACATGACACTACCTTCGTGCGTCATCTCTACGACCCATCTCCATAGACAGAAAAAGTGGACGGAGAGATCATGTCAATTTCAGTGGTAGGTGTTTGATGCTGAATTTTCAGTTTTCATATGGGTCCAGTTTCTACTGCGCATATTCCTGTCTGCCGTGGTCATGATCTGACAAACCCAGACACGTTAACTCGTCAAGTAGATGTAGCAACAGAAATTATTAAAGATATGACACAGACAAAAATCTGCTACTGTCTGTGTGATAACCATGGCCTCACATGGTAATACCAGCCCTCACCCTACTTATGTACATTAGTAATTTACCTTTTTACATTAGCTTGCTGCACACTATCATTTAGTCAGATGTGCTATAATAATAAAATAATCCACACAATACTTTGTTTGATTTATTTGCTTTATCAGTATATTTACTTATTTACTTTAGCCTTACATTGTTTTACATGGATACAGACGGCAAGTCTGGTTAACGCTGGTTAAAGCTCCTCATGGGTACCGTGGGGGAAAACAGAGGTTCATTTTGGCTGCAGGCCAATCAGATGCCCTGCTAATAGTTATGCCTAACATAATTTCGATGGAGCTTTACCTATTTCTGATGGCAATGCTTCCAGCTATTTATGTTGTTCAAACTATCCTATGTGCACTGTCAACTTGGTAAACCTCCAAACGCGACACTGAGGACAATTTTGTTTAATAACTGTTAGCCTCATTAGCTTGCTAACTCACAATCTTCATTCATCAACAGTGTAAATGTAGCTAACTTTGCTAAGCCGAGCTAATCAGAGTGGCCATTGGAATAAGTACAAATTATGAGTCCACACATGGCACTTCTGTCAGTGTCACAAACCATGAAAAATTTATATTAGTCTAAATCCAAGCAAGCAAACAGGTCATCATCAGACAAATCATCTCATATGCATTTTATTCAGTTTTACTCAGTGATCTATTATTGTTTAGCAATTTAAATCAACCACTACTTATCCTTGATTTCAAAGTTTGTTACAAATCATGTGTTTCTTTGTTTGCCAGCCGATGTACCGGTTTGTTACGGCTTACTATCTGAGTGTTTGGCTGCAGTGTTTTGCAAAAGACTTCTGAGGTAGTTTTTTTTTGTTTAGTGGGTGTGTCAGAAAAGTCATCCTATCAGCATTGATGAGTATCAAAAACTCGTTGCTTTAAAGAAGACAGTGAGCACAATATCAACCTTCAGTTGAATAATACGAGTAACAAGTTGAAAAGAAAGTAATTCCCATGTTTATGTGCATTTAATCAGTTTCAGATGAAAGCACATGAAAGCGTTTAGCTCCCCTCTGTTTCTGTAGAATTAACCGTGTTGCTACATTTCATGCATCTTTGAACTTGACCCTGGTCTGAGTGTTGGGGCGGTCCCTTCCTGTTTGGTCAAAGGCATAGCTGAGGGCTGAGAAGACCTAAGTTTGTACATTAGGCCATACCATGTCCACCATGTGCCCGAGAGGGGATTTTGACCAGAGTTGCTTTTCTGCGTTTTGTGTTATGTTTGAACTCTGTGTATTTAGTTTTGTAAAGTTATTTGATTTTAATGTGACGCTAGAAAGAACCGCTCCCAGCCGGGTGTGGAACCAGCTCCATGGTCAACATCCTTGTTCAACTCCCCCATGTATTCCTAACCCCTTGCCCATCTCTGTGTTGTGTGTGTGAAGTATGTGTGACGGGAACATGAAACGCAGCCATGATTAGGTCAATTTGTTATGATGAAGCTGTTCTTGACCTGGCTATTGTATTATAATAGAATAGATTAGAATGTTTATTTATTTGCAAACAAATGTTCGGCCATCTGCAGTCGTCACTATTGCAACAGCTGTGGAGATGATGAAAACATATTGCGCTCTGGGTTCAACATTGTGTGTGTGTGTGTCTGTGTGTGCAGACTAGTGCAGAGTAGTGCAGACTTGGTCCTCAGCAGTTCAATCTCAGGGATATTCAGTCTGTTAGGAGAGTTCATCTCATATCTGTTGAACCACACACACACACACACACACACACACACACACTACCCTAGCTGGGTCATCAGTGCATCTATAAAGCAAAGAGAAACATTGCAGAGGAGGAGAGGACCATTTCAACTCTCAGCTCCCAGTGAATGCCTGGATGAGAGGCTATTGGTGATGGTGTGACTCTGTAATGGGCTCAAAGGTGCACAGATGACCCATAATGCTGTTGGTAATCGAAGTTCTTCTTCTTCAGCCTCCCCTTTAAGGACACCATCACTTATATCGGGAGTGAGACTATATTTTCAGTTCATCTGTATGTCTGATCTCTGGGTTCCATGCTCCTAACTTTGGTGATGTTGCCACCATGTTCTGATAGTTGAGTGTGAGGAGGAGGAGGTGGCAGGTGTGTGTGTGTGTGTGTGTGTGTGTCGAGGGGGTTTCATTTATGGGATCACTCTCAACCAGGCCCCTCTAGCTGCTTCACACAGGATAACCTTAAACCTCTCGAGTCCATGGATTTATGTGAAACAAGCCTTTACAAAACCCGCTGCATACACACACACACACACACACACACACACACAAACACACACACACTGGCGGTGCAGGAACATTGCTTGGATTACACACAACACATAGACAGCAAAGGAAGGAAGGAGTGGGCTGTGAGGTACTTCCTGTGAACTCCACTGCCTCCAAACCCTGAGGGAAGGATCTGTGTGTGTATGTGTGTGGTGTGTGTGTGTGTGTGTGTGTGCGTGTGTATGTGTGTGTATGTGTGTGTGTGTGTGTCTGTGTGTGCGCAGGGACATGGGCATGTGGGCAGGGGGTAGAATCCCTGGCACTGTAATGAATCACCATGTAACGCCACTGAAGCACATTAAAACCCTCAGAAGCTGAAGACATCAAGGCTGCACTGTGTGACGCCTCAGGCCAAAGCTTCTGACATATGAGATCGAGAGAGAGAGAGAGAGAGAGAGAGAGAGATGGAATGAGGGAGAGAGAGTCAGAGAGAGACAGAGAGAGAGAGAGGGAAAAAGAGAGTGAAAGAAGGATAAAAGAGCTGTGGAAATATTTATGGATGGACAGACACACAGAAAGGAAGGACAAAGAAGGACAAGGACAAAGAAAGAAGGAAGGAGAAAAGAGAGTGAAAGATTTGGACGGAGACAAAAACAGAGACACAGAGAAAGTGAGAGAGAGAGTTGTTTGGAGGGAGAGGGAAGGAGCCAAGGGAGAAATGGAGAGAGAAGGGGAAAAGAGAGAAAGAAAAGAAGAAGAGAGTGATTTGGGGAAATACAGAGAGATGAAGGGAAACGAGAGAGAACAATTTGGATGAGGTTAAATATAACAATAGAGAGAAAGAGTGAGAGATGTGTGAAAACTAAGAAAAAAGGGAAGGAGATGGAGATTTGTGGAAATAGATGGACACAGACAGACACAGAAAAAAGAAGGAAAAAGAGAGAGGCAGAAGAGAGTAAACGATTTGGAGGGGGAGGTCAAGAGTGAAGGGGTAGAAGAGAAAGACATAGAAAAGAAAAGGGGGAGAGGTTTGGGGAAATGGATATGGATGGATGGAGAGGGAGGGAGTGTGAGAGATAGCGAGAGAAGGAGAGAGAGAAATGAGGATGAATAGGTGTAAATTCACCCCCTAAGAGTGCACATAATGTCACCATGCTGTGTGTATCAGTGACTAAGTGATCTCATCATGACGAGGGCCAGATGCACTGAGCACTCCACTCTACTGCCTGCTGCAGCTGTAGGTGAGTCAGAGCAGTGCAGACAGTGAAACCAGTGTCCTTAATGAAGCCTCCAGCCTCAAGTCTCCTATGCAAGATCCCTCTATCACTCACACACTCACTCACATGCACACTCACTAACTCACTCACTCACTCACATGCACACTCACTAACTCACTCACTCACTCACTCACTCACATGCACATTCACTAACTCACTCACTCACTCACTTGCACACTCACTAACTCACTCACTCACTCACATGCACACTCACTAACTCACTCACTCACATACACACTCACTCACTCACTCACTTGCACACTCACTAACTCACTCACTCACTCACTCACATGCACACTCACTAACTCACTCACTCACTCACATGCACACTCACTAACTCACTCAATCACATGCACACTCACTAACTCACTCACTCACTCACTTGCACACTCACTAACTCACTCACTCACTCACATGCACACTCACTAACTCACTCACTCACATACACACTCACTCACTCACTCACTTGCACACTCACTAACTCACTCACTCACTCACTCACTCACATGCACACTCACTAACTCACTCACTCACTTACATGCACACTCACTAACTCACTCACTCACATGCACACTCACTTACTCACTCATTCACTCACTCACTCACATGCACCATAGGCGTAGCCAGAAATCCTGACATAGGTGGCCCCAGAAAAAATCAGGTGGGCCTGAATCCAAAACACATAGCTTACTAAAATAAGATGAATGCATTTCCAAATTAATAATGTACGTATGCCTCATTACATGACACTGCAAGCAACATTACGACTACTTACAGCATTGAACTGGCATAGTGAAACAGCTGTGAACACAACATGTCAGACAAGCACTCAGGATAGCCTTCATGCAGCGCTCCATAAGGTTATTAAAAACTCCGGATGGTTCTGCGGCTATAAAGCACACATTAATAGTGCTACATGTGAACAACTTTATTCAATTGTAGCCTATAATGGCAGCAGCAGATAGAACCCAAACTTACAAGTGTTGGCTACTTTAACCCAGCTGCGTCGGGCTCTCGCATCTCTCCGTTATTCCACGATAATGACCACCACATATAACATTACCCCTTACTTGACAACTTAAAACAACAGTAGCCTATTGGTTTGGCTAATTTATTTCTCGGCGGCCACATATTAAATTAATAACTTAGAACAGGCTACAGCTTGGCCAAATGATCAATCAGTCCACAACACTTACTTTTGATGCATAGCTCTTTTTGATGCATGCTACCATGGGAGATGGTGGGTTTAGTGTTGAACACTGTAATGATATCATCATAGTCCAACAATTCAGTTAGATCTCGTTCAAAAGAAAATAGGGAGAGAGAGTTTGGCTCATCTATAGCTGACAAGTCTGATGGGGTTGCAGCCATGGCTGACTCTATTATGAATGAAAAAAGGCTGCTGTAAATAATGACTCATTTGTGTTCATTATTTTTTTACTGACAGAACTGAAAAGCTGCTGTTCATTATACACAGATAGCTTACCATGTTATGTGTAATGAGGCAACAGGAATATTGACTCTTGGCAAATAAACATACAGAGCCTTCTGATTGGATGGGCCTGATTGACAGGTGGGCAGGCACAGGCCCCTGACATGCACACTCACTCACTAACTCACCCACAATCACTCACTTACGTACAAACTCACTCACTCACATGCACACTCACTCACTCACATACGCACTCACTCATTTGCAGACATGCCTGGGTGGGAAATGTGGGAAACACCAGCTTTTTTGGCAATCCACATTTCAACCATTTGAAACCATGACCAGAAATAAAAATTCAATTATGAAGATGGGGTAGGTATTCAAATAAAGTTCAGTGCAACTAAGGTTAATGTGAACAACTTAATTTGCATGAATTCATAGTTATTTGTAAGTTTATTACATTCCAGTAAATGTTGTCCTGAAAACCTTATATTTTATATCCCACAGGTGTTCACAACTCCTCCCCTGATTAGTAGAATTACTGTTTCTAATTTGCATACATTTAGCAGTGGCTGGAAACAGACACACACATTTTCTTCAGTACCATTTTCATGAATGCGCTTGCAGTAAATTGTGTGAGAGAGTTGAATGAAAGCCCAGTTACTCAGTAAGTTCTAGTTTATCTTCTTGTCTTTTGTTTGCCTTACTCTGACTACTCCCTTGAGGGCTCATGGCATAGGATGTGTCTCTCAAAGTTATCCTTTATCTTCCTGAGCCTTTCCTGCAGCTGCTTCATTTTGTGTGTTTATGTAGGTTGCAGCTGGCGTTCCTCCAGTCTGAGATTAAGAAGGTATCGGAGGTACTGGGGCAGAGACACTTACCTCAGAAGCCCTTTGAGATAAACAACATGGAGTGAAGCTGGTGAAACAAGCACTGGTGGCTGTGTGTGCAGTTCAGTTTCCTGTGTGTGTAAGTGAGAGATCATGACCCTAACATGTAATAGAAAGGTAATGTTAGGAGATCATTAGGAAAACTTTCCATGACAACCGTGCAGACACCAATCACAATTCTTTTAGGGAGCGTTCCTGGAATGATCTGGGAACCAGAAATTGTTGCCTGCACTGTAAAAAAGAAAACGTAGAGTTTATTTGAAAAATTTGAAATTTGTGGGTATTCGTTGCCTCAAACAACTTAAGTAAACATAACTAGCCTTTTGCAAGTTATGATAAACATAACTTTAAAGAGACTAGTTATGTTTACTTAACTCAATTTAAGCAACGTAAGTAAGCAAACAAGTAAGCTGTGAGACTCGTTACGTTTACTTATTTCATTTGAAGTGACATATGACACCAATTTTTCAAGTAAACTGGACTTTTTTATTTTTTACAGTGCAGTAAGCGTTACTTGACTCTGCGTTACTAAGCGTTACTTGAATTTTACAGTGTGGGTCTAGCCCTCTTTCAGTTAGGTGTGTGACTGTCCTCTGTCTCTGTTAAGTGAGCTGTCCCTTTCCTATCCTTAACCTAGCTGAGTATCCTGTATCCACATACCCATCGCCATGGTGGACCTTCCCACATCCCCATTGCCGAGCGTCATAATGAACCTTCCCGTCACCTCCATGTCCTTCTCTGTTGACTCTGTGATCGGTACCCATCCTCACCATCCTTACCTAGGGCATCTTTCTCTATTCTCATTCCTGTAATCTGAGTGCCCTTCATCCATAACATCATTCCCATCGCCTAGGTGATCTTTCTCCATCACTGTAGTCCCTATTCTCCTACCTTGTCTTTATTGCAAGAGTAAGAGCTGTCAGTTCTCTTCCCCCGGTTGCCTGGGAGATCATTCTCCATCTCCATCCATGTCACAACGTTGTCTGCCCTGGTTCATATTGGCAATTGCTCTGCATTCCTGTCCATCATCTGTCTGTGTGTGTGGGTGTGTGTGTATGTGTGGGGGTGTGTGTGTGGGGGGGGGGGGGGGGGTGCTGCCACTGAATACCGCCTTAATGGAACAGTGTGTGTGCGTGTATGTGTGCATGTGTGTCTGGTTGCAGCTACATCAGTCTGCAACTGCTGCCACTGGATGAATTTTGAACAGAACAGTGTGTGTTTGAGTGTGTGTGTGTGTGTGTCTGTATATATGTGTGTGTGTCATCAAACACCACTCGCTGCACCTGTCAGGGGAACTTGGCACCAGCTGAAAATCTGGCACCTTTTGGCTGCTCAGAGAAATTTGCTTTGTGATTGCTTGCTTGACAGCTCTGAGAGGAAATGGAGGGGAATCAGTAGTGTTATTCAATTTGAAGCAATTGGATTTCATTGATTTATGTAGCGCCAGTAACAACAGACATGGTCTCTCCTAAGCGCTTTAGAGAGCTTTATGCAGTTTGCTCTGTCTGAACGGGCCACTGATGTGCTGACTTGTTCAACAGAGCAAAGCTTTTGGGAGCTGAAATGGGCATAACGATGGTTTGGGGTTTTCAACATCAGTAGTGAGCAGCAGTGTCACCCCGCATGGCAACTACATCAAACGACTCGCAGGGAACAGCGGGCTCTGCTAAAGCCTACATAAAAATAACAGAGATTTCACACTTTTCCCTTGCACTGCGAAGACCGCAAATGCTACTCAAGCTAAATTATTGAAATAGCAAAATTGCTTTTTATACTAAAATGTGTATTGAAAGAGAATTAGAGTTTGAACCGGACAGAAATGAGAGAAGTAAAGAGGTTTGTTTAATGTCAGTGAAAAAGCCAGCAATCTACCACCTACGGCTGTGCAGAACTGGGGAAGGTTTTTCTATTAGCACGGTGTCTGTCTCCTACAAATATTTGAATATCCAGATGATCTTTATTACACCTTGCCTCCCTTGGATGTCTCAGAAGGTTTCAGATTCCATTTCTTTACTTTAAATGTTTACTGTGTCCACTGTGTGTAATGTGTGCATATTTTGCATAAGTGTGAGTAGTGTGTGTGTGTGTGAGAGAGAAAGAGTCAGTGGGTAAACAAGGTTTATACAGGTACATATAAATGCACCTGTCTATTGCACAACGCATCCATAATAAAGGTGTATAAATATGTCAGTCGCAACACCCATTTAGGGCAGCAGCATTACTACTACTACTGCTACTACTACTCCTGCTATTACTACTCCTGCTATTACTACTACTGCTACTACTGCTATTGCTACTACTGCTACTACTGCGATTACTACTACTACTACTCCTGCTACTACTGCTATTGTTACTGCGATTACTACTATTACTACTGCTATTACTACTACTGCTACTACTGCTATTGCTACTGCGATTACTACTACTACTCCTGCTATTACTACTACTGCTACTACTGCTATTACTACTACTGCCACTACTGCTATTACTACTACTACTACTACAACTGCTATTACTACTACTGCTACTACTGCTATTACTACTACTACTACTGCTACTACTACTACTGCCACTACTGCTATTACTACTACTGCTACTACTGCTATTACTACGACTACTACTGCTATTACTACTACTGCTACTACTGCTATTGCTACTACTGCTACTACTGCGATTACTACTACTACTACTCCTGCTATTACTACTACTGCTACTACTGCTATTGCTACTGCGATTACTACTACTACTACTGCTATTACTACTACTGCTACTACTGCTATTACTACTACTGCCACTACTGCTATTACTACTACTACTACTACAACTGCTATTACTACTACTGCTACTACTGCTATTACTACTACTACTACTGCTACTACTACTACTGCCACTACTGCTATTACTACTACTGCCACTACTGCTATTACTACTACTACTACTGCTACTACTACTACTGCCACTACTGCTATTACTACTACTGCTACTACTGCTATTACTACCACTACTACTGCTATTACTACTGCTGCTACTTCCGCTATTACTACTACTGCTTTTACTACTACTGCCACTACTGCTATTACTACTACTACTACTGCTACTACTACTACTGCTACTACTGCTATTACTACTACTGCTACTCCTGGATAAAATGATATTGGTCCCATTTCTGTCAAATGAACGGCTCTCTTGGGTGTTGGGTGTGAAGGTGACCTAAGCCTTGTCCACCTCAACATCTTCATGTCCAACTGTTTGAATGGATAAATGAACAGGCCATCTGGACAAATGGTGTTGACCGGCAGCACGACTCATGGTAGCCTTCACACACGTTTGTGTGCAAGTTCAGTCACAGCAGGGTAAAATGATAAGTTTTGCTTTGCTAGCAGAGTGGACGTGTGAGGGGGCTATTTAGTCTGGGTGTCTCTAAGCATTTAGCCACATACACACACACACACACACACACAAACACAAATCTCCCCTCTCTCTGGCTGGGCCAGCAGACTTCACTCACGGGCAGGGTGATATATTCGCCAGCTGGACTGAACTCCAGGAAACAGACTCACACACAAATCATACACACCAGGCTGACAAAGGAAATTCAGTGTGTGTGTGTGTGTGTGTGTATGTGTGTGAACAACAGTGCTGCTGTCCGTTAGCTTTTTTTAGTTTCTCTGTTTCTGTTTGTCTGTGTGTGTGTGTGTGTGTGTGTGTGTGTGTGTGTGTGTGTGTGTTGCTGAGGGACAGTGGGAATAGGGTGGGTTTAATGGTCCAGCCAACAGCCCCTGCAGAAGGAGCCTTTGGAGCTGAGCTCAATCAAGCCCTCCCTCAGGAGCTGTGAAGCACAAGTTTGCTCTGGTCACTTTACCACTTCTCTGTCTCTCTCTCTCTCTTTCTCTCTGTCTCTCTCTCTCCCTCTCTGTCTCTCTCTTCTTATTCCTTTCTCACACATATGCATACAAAAATTAAAGACAAATACACACACACACACGTACTCACGAATGGACACGTGCACAAGTTCTCTTACTCACTGAAGTCAAACATACACATGCACACACACACACACACACACACACACACACAATCTTAAGAGGAGGCCTGACATGTGGGTGACAACCAAGAGTGCCCCCACACAATGCTGCTAAAATAGAACTCTAATTCATGGCCAAAATGCTACTGCATAATTGTCCACTACATACCCTGTGGTTAGACTCATCAGTTCCATAGAGGCATACCTAGCAGCATCCTGGAGGAAGAGCCACGCTGAAAGGAAGGAGGGACAACAGAGGGGTAGATAATAAATGGACACATAATGTGCTTGTGGGTTGTAGGGTTGGATAAAATGGTCAAGGCTATCAACATACTTTTTTTGTTGAGATTTAATTTTAAAAAATCCTTTTTTATGATATCAGGTTATTTAACATATTGTAGTAAATCACTTAGCATATGGAGAAAACAAAATAACCAATGCAGTTTGTGTTTTCAGCTCCACAGTGCCAGTGCCAGTGCTTATGAGTATCACAACTTTATTAAAGGATGAGTTTGTTTTTTTACACTTAAAGCCTTTTTTTTCAGATCGTTCATGATGAAATACAATGGAAACAAAATGGAAATCACAAATATGAAGAAAAGTTTTTTATCCTATGTTATGAAAGTTACTGCAATAGGAGATTTTACAATGTGCTACAATGGACAGATATATTGGAGGAACTGTGTTCCCTTTTCACATTATATAAAGACCAGTTTCTGAGAACTGATGCTCCTTTCAACCCTAGTGACAGACTACAGAGCAGCCAGTAGAAAAAAGGAGAAAAAAGTGCCTTCAACAAAAATCCTTAACATTTCTTGGGGGGGGGCAGGTCACTTCGGAAGACCAATCATTACTTGTGAGGAAAGGAAATGTGGGGATGCAGGGAAGGAGAAGGAAGCATCTGAATGTGTAGAAACTGTTTTTGACACCTTCTCAATAGAATGAATGAATGTTCTCATTGTGCTCGTATGGGTACAAGGTGATACTGTTACAGGTCAAACAACACTAAAAATAAGTATCGGCTGTGACAGCATTCTTTTCAGGATAGGTATTTCTGATTGGACTATTGACATGCAATTTTGACCAGACATTGGTATTAGACCAAGAGATCCACACATGTAAAGAAATCAGAACGTTCTCTCCGCTGTGTAGTGTGCTTAGAATATACGGCATTCAAATACCCTACACACACACACACACACACACCACACACACACACACCACACACACACACACACACACACACACACACACACACACACACACACACACACACACACAGATATATGCATACATTCTGAATGATTTATTACTGCATGATACACAAGGTCTGATTTCAAATGCACCAGACGATCTGTGCCGATTAGACGACCTCTTTAAGGCTGTTCTTTATTTTCTGTGAGTCTGAGTTAGAAGAACATTGGATAGGATTCTGTTGGAGTGTGTGTGTATGTGTGCAAGTGAGTGTGTGTTGAGAGTGAGAGGGAAAGAGGGACAGAGAGAGGGAGTTTTAGAAGAGCAGGTTATGTGAGGGCATACACACACACATACATATATATACACACACACACAAACACACAGAGAGACACACATATGCGTACATGCTCTGCTATCACGCAATGCTCTTTAAACAGCTTAACTGCAGGCCATGAGGAGCATCGGACCCAAAAAGCTACAATTAGGACTTTGGTCCATTTTAGTCCCAAAGTGACTCATCACCCCGGCCCCTGCCCCCCGCCAATTATCACATCACTTTTGCTATTGTTTATCTGTGTGTGTGTGTGTGTGTGTGTGTGTGTGTGTGTGTGTGTGTGTGTGTGTGTGTCTCAATGTGTGTCTCTGCATGTGTGTGCAAGTTTGTTTTGTTTCGAGCTAAAAAGCTGATTCTACCAAATGTAAAATATTTAGCACATACCAAAGCTTTTTGTTTTACTCTGTGTGCTCCGACACCAGCAATGCCAGAAGGCTGTTGTTCTGACTTACAGGAGGTTTAAGGCTTTCCTGCAGGGGGAATCTCACACACACACGCACACACACACACACACGCACACACACACACACACACACACACACACATACAGAGAGTGGCGAATATCTCCTCATGTACCTAATGGCCCTAGGAGGCAGACTCTGATGAGAATTAATGATGTCCATGAAAAAGACAATAACAGACAAGGCAGCAGTTTCATTGCTGAGTTATTCTTGAATTCATTTGCAATGCGAAGGCCTTATCGGCTAGGACTCTTTCCTGATAGCACTTCTGTCAAACCATCCAAGGATAATGGTAATAACAGGGACAGCACTTGTGTCATTGTTGAATTAATTTCCGAATGCATTTCATTCCGTCCTGAGAGGCTGGCTACTTTCGGGTCCAAGCGCTGGTTGTTGTCCTAGATTAGATTCAACTTTATTGCCACTGGGCACACAACGGAGGTACCCAAACCATTGGAAGGCAGTTAGCATTAAAGCTGAACTGCAAATACACAGTATTATTTACAAGTGCTGGTCTGAGAAAGTGCTACAGCCAAAGTGATACTGGGCTTGTATGCTACACTCAACAAGGGTGTCAGTATATGCAATAGCCTGCACGAAAACCAAGGCCTCGCATAGCAAAGTGAAGGAGACATATTTGATGACTATATAAAAATGTAGGGCATCTCTTACTTGTTGAATATCTGTCTGACACACACACATACACACGCGCACACACACCCCCACACACACACACACACACACATACAGGAAGGCAGCCAGGGAGGACCCTGTGGTGTGTTGTGTTTGCTTAGCTTAGGGTGATAGATGCGTTACCCTGTTTTAGCACCTTTGGGTAGCGACACAGAATCAATCTCTCTTATTGTGCACTTCAAAGCAATCAGTGTAGCCCTATCTGCACACGCATCAGCAGATTTTCCCCTGCA
>PYXC01001974.1:3272500-3302500 GCA_015244755.2 Tenualosa ilisha | reverse complement strand
GAGGACACATGGAGTAGCGTTTTGAGCAATGTTGCTAGGCAATCCCACAACCGAGTTCTTAGTGCTGCGATTTGTCATTTGTTATTCACAAGTTGCCCTCTGACAATGTTCTCCAGGTCATTTGTTGCTACATATCTGGATATCCCAACGTTCTTCATTAGCGTGTCATTATATGGCCGTAATAGCCACCCTGTGAACCAATCAAAAAACAGAATTTCTCTCTCTTGTGGATAAATGGATGGAGCATCTGGTGGGATCAGGGCCACATCAGAGCCGGCTGAGAGCCAGATCAGCTATCCCTGCTTAACAAAACTGCCTTCTCACATTGCATTATCTCCAGTGTTGCCACTGCATCTGCTAACCTCACTGTCAAACAGCTGAGGGATCCATAGCAATAAGGGATCCAAAGCATGGCCTAAATGAAGTCCAGCCAGGAAAAGCCTTTTTCTGGCCAAAATCACTAACCTACCATACCATACCATACTATACCATACTATACCATGCCATACCACTATAGGACTCCCCTCAATGGCCAGAAGTTGTTTCATATGGATTTCACCTCATTTGTCCCCACTGCGCACAGAACTGCCTGAATAAATACATACATGCATTTTGGCAGTGCATCCCTATTAAACAGTTCTGGGAAAACATCACAGGGCTCCTTTCCTCCTTCTTTGGCTGCCGCAGCCTAATTTCATCATCTCTCTGTCTGCTTGGGAACACCTAAATTAACTTGAATGACCTGAACTGTAAAGTTTTTCTGGTCGCACTAGCTTTTGCCAATAAAGAAAGCGATCCTCATGAACTGGAAAACAAAGAATAAAAATTCACATCTCTATCTGGAAAAATCTGCACACCTTGCTATTCGTGCCTCACCATAGCCCAAGTAACACCTCACCACTCATCTCATTCCACCCTGGCTAGTTCTCTAACATACACTCTTTTTAAGGTTTATGGTGGGGCTCAATACACCCCCCCTCCTCCCTCTCCCCTCTCTCCAACAGGGCCTTTCCTTCACCACTCTATAGCTCTCCTCTGCCCCGCTATGCCCCGAGAGATTCCAGACAAAGAGCCCTGATGGGAGGCCTGGGCATATGAGCTAGGGGGGTGTTAAAACTGGGTGCTGACATGTGCCCCCCCAAAAAAAACAAAAAGAAAATAAACTTCCTTTCACAGGCCTAACCACAACACACACCTGCTGGTCTCTGTCTGTTTGTTTGTTTTCTTGCTTGCTTGTTTGCTGTTCTATGGGATGTCACTAGTTGTCTAATGTTGCTTTCCCAGCCCCTTGGTACCCCTCGGTTGGGAACATTTCTGTGAGAGAGGCAGGTCAGTCAATGATGGGGATGGGGATGATGAACCTGTAGCATGGAAATCCTGCTGTGTGTACCTCTGCCCCTAGAACCCTACGGAGTTAGTGTGCACTGGGCGTCAAGAGCTGCAGGACTCATGAGCAGGTGGCATATGGGTGATTCTGAGGGGGCATATCTATGCAAACTGCAAACTGACTGTATAGGACAGTTTCAGGGTGTCCTTCTGACAAAGCCTCTGATGGATGCACAAGGGAGTCCACCTGGTGTGTGTGTGTGTGTGCATGCTCTGTTTTCTGTCTGATGCCTACATTCAGTTGTTTGTGTGTCTCTGTGAGTGTGTGTGTGTGTGTGTTATCTGTAGGTGCTTCTGTGTGTGGTGTGTGTGAATGCTTTATTGTGAAAATCACCATGGCGGGGGTCTGGTGGGCGCGCGGGTGGAGAAACAAATGACAAGCCCGCCATAGTCCGGTCCATTCAGCCCAGCTCAGCATGTGGAAGGCGCCGCTGCAGGAGCCAGGCGACCAACTGAATATTCTATCAGCATAGCCGTTTGTGTTTTTCAACAAATATCGTTTAGATTGAACCACGCTATGAGACTGTGGTGTCTTGTCCATGCTGTACTATTGCACTGAACACTGTAGCCGGCTCACTGAATTACCCCTCCATGACATAACTTAAAGTATCTGCTAAAATCGCTATGTGGAATTAGCTTTTTAACATACGTGAAACTACATTCAATCGTTTATACCCGAGGGAAAATCGCTGAGGCACCGTAACCACGGATGCCTTCTCGCCAGAAGAGGGCATTCGGATTCTGTCTTACAAAGTTACCGCACAAGCAGACGAGATGTTAACCAGTGAGAAGCGTCCTGCTTCGTATTTGTCCGGCGTGGGTTTGATCCTCGAGGACAGTAATAATGTTCAAATAGAAGTACGTTTACCTATCGTGTTTTGATATTGCTTTTGCCAAGGGACTAAATATTTTTTGTGGAATTCAATTATTTTCTTTACTGTGTGTTTGTGCGATGCGAACTCCTTGTCAGTCTAGCGGGCTCCACTCAAACGCACTCAGACGCATTCTCACAAAGGGAAGCTGGAGCCGTCCCTGGTCCCAGTCTCTCGGGAGAGATCCAGCTTGCGCAGTGTGCCAGAATGGACAGACGTGAGGTGGCAAGAACGTCTTGTCTGGGAATTCTCAACTTAACATGGTGGTGTATCGCTTTATGTAACTTGGATATGGAATAGTCTGGATTCTTTTGCATCCCTCCTTGACAGCATCAAATCGTGGAGAACAGCCGTTTTGTTTTGACGCACTGACTGTATGTATAGTTGCACATACTTTTGTCATATCCACTAAACGACAAAGACAGATATGATCCATGGGCTTGTGTGTATAACATTCGGATATCACGGGTCTTATGCACGCCGGTGTTCTGGCGGCAGCCGTTAGCAGGTGCGCGTTGAGATCAGCGGCTGCGCGAGCTACCGAGATCCTGCATCAGAACCGAGCCGAACTGATCTGAGCAGTGTGTTTGTGTCATGCGGACTCGTCTGTCGGCCGCGAGAAACCTCTAAACCCCGTGGACAGGAGCTGAAATATCAGCGGACATGGGTAAGTGTAGCTGTATGTCCGAACTATGAAAAACAGCCGAAACCTGCAACCTCAGCGGTTGCGTGTGTAACCTTCAATTCCCTTAAATAGAATCCACCAGCGCGTCGTGCGAAGAGTTTTTACCACTGTCGATTTGAGTGTGTTATATTGCATTTGTGTAATGTTTAAATGTGTTCTTACTAGTATGCCACCTCTTTTTGCTCGTCAACAGATAGTATTTTTTTTCTTTCATTCTAGAGGTATCCGAGCGCGGGTAGATTCCCTTGCAGTTCCCTTGTTCATGCCTAATAAACAGGTCGCCTCGCAGCGAGTATAAATATGTATCACACATTCCTGTAATAAACGCAGTTTGAAGCTTCTGAAAAATATTGTTAAAATCAATGGTCACCCCATCCCTTTCCCTATAGTGGTTTACGGAATGGACCGAATCACCGGTGTTTTCTGGACCCGGATTGCTATAGTATGTCATAATAGAGGTCAGGGAACTTTATGCAACATATTTTGCGTTTGGGTACAGATATGTTTATTTATTGTTGAAGTGTTTTGTGTTAGTAAAGTGATTTAAAGGCCATGCAATTCTCAATTAGAATTGGACATTTGCCCCCTCGGCGTTATTGACGTAGCTGCATTTGGCCAGCGCTGCTGCTCTTCATTTGTTCGGTAAATCGTAAACACATCTATACACATATTCTGTGACTTGTCATCAGGTGTCCCTTATACCCCCCTCCCTCCCGCCCACCACGATAGCGCGCGCCCGGGCGCGGGAGCGCGTGTTAGAAAGAGAGGAGGCAGAAACTGTGTTTCATCATATTCAATTCTGACCCCCTCCACACACTAGCCTCACAAATTACTCAATAATTATTAGACCACTGAGCTACCTTTTACGCGAAATCGTCTTACTGATTTGACACTCGTCTAGCTTTCGGACTTGGCTGTCAGATGTTTAATAAAAAATAATCTGTGCGCTCAAGTTCAGGTAGCTGCTTACAGCTCTAAAGCATTGACTTTTGGATGTAGGCATTTTTGTGGAAGTCCAGCATGTATAATCCACGTAAACAGCAACATAAAGCGGAGCACACCAATACTAAATTTGGAGACGATATGATAGATATTTGGCAAATTTCTTTTGTACCTGACTAGGCACTCTATCGTTTTTCTTACGCTGTGAGCCTGACTAACGTACTTTACATGGACATTCAGTCGACGTATTGATTGTCAGGCAGCTAACCTATTAAGTTAATCTAAACAGTGTCATGAGAAATTCATGGGTTTCATTCATGTGGTGTGCAGGCAAATAGTAGTGCTGCTTCATTCACCTCACGGACTTCTAATATGTACCTGTAGAAATTTCTATAGAAGTAGAAATGCCATATTGATCTGTCTCCGTCGCTCTTTCTGTCTTGTGTGCGTGTGCGCGTTTGTGTGAGTGTTTGTGTGTGTGTGTGTGTGTGTGAGAGAGAGAGAGAGCGTGCGTACGTACGTGCGCGTACTTGTATGTGTGCGTGTTCTTGGCAAAATTGGCTGCATAGCTCTGTCTCAGTAACAGCACCGCATACAGTTGCATACTTAAAAAAAGAAAAAAGTAAAAAAAAAAATAACTGGCCGTGTTCAGACGTGGCAGGTGAATATGTGGAAGCAAGTAGTATGACTGTCTGTCGGTATGTCGTTTAAACAGCCCATTTCATTTTGCTGGTTTAGGCTACAAGACTGACGGGCTTAGTTGACCTGTCAGGTCCTGTTGATGAGTTACAGTCATACAGCAACCGAGGTCAGCATGGCGAACTGGGGTATTATGCAGTGATTTGTTGGATGGTGAAGAGTAATGTACTGTAAACCGCAATCAGGTACCAAGCTGTAACAACATTATCTTATCTTATCTTATCTTATCTATTATCTGTGGACATTGCCTATCTATAGTGAGTATGAAGCTGCACTAAGACTGCTTTGACCTGTTTGTGGGATGCTGTGATAATGGCAAACAGCTCAGGCCAAAGACATGGCGCTGTTTGTGCTGTTTTAGGCTACAGGTTCTGCTGAGGTGGTGCATTCGCTGCTGTTACCTTTTTTTCTGCATCTACGTGAGGTTGGGCGTCTAAAATAAACATTCCCATGCAAGGAAGCCATGCATGCACTGGATGAGTGATTGGTGGTGATGGTTTGAAGGCTTCTAGATTTATTTGAATGGCAATCATACTGGTGCTTATTTCTGACACTTGTTATTTATAACCGTAAATGAATTCTCTAGTGAATGAAAATGATGTATCTCCTGCAAAAGTCTACACACACACACACACACACACACACACACACACACACACATATTCAAATCTGATAACTCTTGCATTTTTCAGTGCCTTAAATTAGAATCTTTTTGGATTCATGTGTCAATCCTGTAGAGCACTTTATAGACTTTGTCATGTGCCATGCCAGCTTTTCTGAATTTAAAATGCTTTGCAAGCACTGACAAAAAAACAACTTGGCTGCCGTCAGACCAAGAATGAATTACATGCCAAAAGATGAATTGGTCAAAATGGACTGCATATAATGTGTACAAGAATGCAATGCACTGAATGCCTGTGGCTTGTCCAGTGTCCAAAAGTGTAAATAACCTGTCCACAATGGGGCACAAAAATAATTACCTCCCCAGAACACACAAATCTGCCCGTGAGTGGTCCTATTCTTCCCCTGACGCAAAGCAAACAAGCACCAGTGCAGGCAAGCGAGCGAGGGAGTGTGTGTGTGTAGAGTGGGGGGAGGGGGGGTAGTGTTGTGCAGGGAGAGTGAGCTTCAGAGAAGCATGTAAATAAAAGTGCTTTGGCAAGCTGTAGCCCATTTGGATTATAATTTGTGCCTAATAGAATGGCCCAGGCGTGTCGGAGGAGGCGTGGGGTTGTGGGGAGGGAAAGGGGAGGTCGTGCGGCTGCACTCGGCCGCTGTCCAGGACTATTGTCTGGGAAACGGCCGCCAATGGCCTGCTGTTGCTGCTTCTGCTTATTCTGCTGTTGCTGTTGCTGCGTCCATGGCTGCCAGCAGTGCTCAGTGCTGCTGCTTCTGCTGTTTATAATGGAGAAGCAGATCCTGGGTTTGTCAGACAGAGCCAGAACCAACAGACAAATCCCCCCCATCACACACACACACTTTCCAGAGCAGAGCCAGGACCAGAGGCTGTGTGAGAGTTCATAGGTTTGAGAAAGAGGAAACAGGAGAACAAGGGCTAGGTCAGGTGTTTGAAATGTAAAACCAGGAGCAGAGCGAACAGGTTTTGTAACTTAGATGTTTGTTGGTCAAGAGATGAGGATTTATGAGAGTTTAGGTTTGGCAAAACTGATCAGTTTAAGTTTCTGTAAGCAGCCTCTGTCCTGTCAGGCCTGTTGCATGAAAGAGTGGAAATTTGGAAACAAAGGTTCCTCTGGTGATTGGAACATAGAGCTAGAGAACTAGAATCAAGTCAGGTTCTGTGAACGAATCAGAAGAAGCAGAGGTTGGCCGGAAAGGAATGTGGGAATGTGGAACCAAAGGCTAAGAATTCAGAATCTGTAGCCTGGTCAGCAACTGAGATCTCAGAGTTGTCTAAAACTGGTCAGTCGTCTGGTTTGAAGCAAGTGCATTGTTTGGATTAAACCTCTGAGTCTCATTCGGAGAAGATAGCAGAACTAGTCACAAGTTCTCCCTTATGGATATTACATGAAGTCAGTAGGCAGTAGGCAGGTAAAAAGTCAACTCCTTTGGTGATGGTTGACCTCACATCCTGAGAAGGTGATTCGTCATTAATCAGGCCATGAAAGTTATAAGGAACAGAAAATGTGTCATATCTACTGAACAGGTGCCAAGCACGGAAGCCTATGGGGCCGAAGATGATATCTCTACAAGGCTAAGAACTTTTGCAGCTGCTAGACGTTGTATGACCAATGGATACTGGATTTCTAATCCTGGATTTCCTTAATTTTAATGAATTCATGATAAAGCTGGTGTTTCATATCAGTCCCAGTCAGTCATAATACATTTCCTCTAGTCTATGCTATGCTTGGAAATGACACTAACCCCTCTGTTGTGTTGGTGTCATGTTTATCAGTTTTGTGTTTCTGGACAAAAATGACCAGTGCATTCTAGTTTGTTTATCAGTCAGTGTATTATCATTTATTACTGTAGAAGATTATTGTGTCAAGTTAAGCTCTCTTGAATATTACAAGTTTTGAGCTTTTATTCACTATTTATGGCCTGCAAGTTTCACTGGCCCGAGGACATAGAATTCTGTTGGGGGAAAGATTGTATTGGAGAAAGGTTCCCGTGGGGGCTATCACAGATGCAGAGGGTGATTGGGGATGTTTGTATACTGCATATGTGTGTGTCTCTGTGTGTCAGTGTGTCACACACACAGACTCACACACACACAAACACACACCCCATCTAATCAGTGAGTATGCCTGGACTAAATTTGATGCACTAACTGTGGTTTCTCACTGGCATCATGTGCACATAATTTAAATCACACAGCCAAATGTTTTGAAAATGATCACAATTAATTTTGTGTGTTGAGACTGTTTGCATGAACATAGTCATGGATACTCGTCCTGACAGTCAGATTTAATTAACAACATTTGTGAGAGGAACATTAGTACATTGTAGATTGGTTAAATTTGATTACTAATAGGCTAAATTAGGAGCGTAAAAGTCACATTGGATATGCATTTAAAAACACATGCACATAACATACACACACACACGGGCACACACACACGCACACATACACACACAGTGTTGTCTTACACACTCACACACATATGCGCACAGATACATCACACAGAAGCGTCCATATGGAATTAGCAGCTGCTTGGCAACAAACACAATAGTTGTATTCGTTAGCATATGCTGAATGTTGTTGTGCCTCTTTGCCTCAAAGAGCAAGTTGGCAAAGTTGTTTCCAAAATGAAAGAGAATTCTTGAGCAATCGGTGTTTAATAGACGTGGTGCACATTTAACCCTGAATAATAGATTTAAAAAAGCTTCCATTACCACATATACTGTTCATTTATATAGTGTAACATGTTTGAGATGTGAGATCACCTCAGCCTTTTTGAAAGACTTCAAACCCTACATACCATAGGATCTATTGCATTTTGTTTATTTGCAACAATGAAAGAAAAAAGTTTTGTTCTTCATAACATCATGTGACAGACATGTGTTGTTATGGTTGGTAACGATGCACTGTATGAGAGTGAATAAATGCATCTCTCACTTTAATTCCAGGAGGCTGTTAGAGTACTGGCTGCTGTGTTTAAACCATGGGTGGTGGTAGAGGTGGGGATGGAGGGTTGGGTTGGTGGGAGCCGTGATTCACTCATGGTTACTTTAAGCGTTTGTGTGCTGTGCTTGGGCGCAGAGAGTGGCGAGGCGAGCCGTGGCTGCTAAATTGATACGCCTCCAGATTTGTGTACGGAGGCATGCCGGTGTGAATGCTGATGTGCTTGGCTTCCAGCCGGGCCCCTTTTTATGGCTCCTCCTGTGCTGCGCTTTTCCCAGGGGACTCAGGAGCGGCCCCGCACTCTGCTGACGGGGACAGCTGGAACGTGCCCTTGCGGGGGGGGGGGGGGGGGATTGGAAGGGGGTTAGGTGGGGGTTCAAAACCAAATTACAAACACATCCTCACCCCACACACCACACACACACACACACACAAAAACACACCACTCTCCCCCCAGCTTGGTACGCCACTGTAGGCCTGCGTTCCAGCATGAGTGATCAGAGCCGAATGGAGCAGAGAGAAGCTGAGCAGGGGCAGCGCTGTGTGGTCGGGGTTGAGCGGTTAATTGATGTACATGTTTATAATTAGGAGTGGATCGGCCTTGCTCACCCAGCATAACTGATTAGAGGTGACAGAAGCTGACTCGGGGATGAACCCCAGCCACATGAGAGCCAGATCAGGGCCGGACCTGGGCCAGGATAAGGCTGCACAGTATTGCAGAAGACTGATCTTGCAATATTATTATTAATTTTTACCTGCTTATTTACTTTTTGGGGGGAGACATCAACATGAATTGGAATCTGGAAAGAGCTATTAAGTAATTGGGGGGATTTTGCTTTGCAAAGAAAATAATTAAAAAAATGGCAAAGACTGAAAATTTTTTCCTTTTGCTTTTCCTTCATACTTCCGTATAAAGTCACAAAATCAACTGTAGCAGGCAGGGCATGAGTTAATTTGCTGCACTGGTAAAAAGTCTGTTTTGGCCTTATGTATTGCAGTGGCTTATACCTGGGTAAGATGTTTGGGGGTGTATGTGTCAATCCTGTTGACTGCTTTACAGAGGTTGTTATATCTCAGGACAGTTGAACTAAATTTAAACTGCTTCACAAGCACTGCCTGAAAGAACTCGACCATACAAATAGAGCAAGAACGGATTGCATGCCAAAAGATGAATGGGTCAGAAAGGAGTGCATATAATGTGTTGTACAAGAATGAAGTGCACTGAATGCCTGTGGCTTGTCCAGTCTCCAAAAGTGTAAATAACCTGTCCACAGAAATAATTACTTCCCAAGAACACACAAATCTGCCTGTGAGTGGTCCTATTCTTCCCTCAAGTGCTCTGACGCAAAGCAAACGTGTAGCCGTGCAGGCAAGCAAGCAAAGTGTGTGTGTGTGTGTGTGTGTGTGTGTGTGTGTGGGGTGTGTGTGTGTGTGGGGGGGGGGGGGGGGGGAAGGGTTCAGGTTGGAAGGGTTCAGGCAGAGAATCATACCAACAAAAGTGCTTTTCTGCCCACAAGTATAGAGTTATGTGGTCAGGGTGAGCACCTAATTAATGTACAGATTTGCTATGCTGCTCAACTTATGGTTATGTCTTTTTACATTTATTTTATTTAGCTGGAACTGTAGGGGCTGACTGGGTTTCTTGTGCTTTTATTAAGATAGAATGGAAGAGACTGTCAGGGGTGGAATAGGAGGGAATGATGGGAAGAGGCTGGGAAACTTCTCAAACCCGGGGTTCTCATGAGAACCCAAATCCATTTATATTTTTGATGCTATTTCTTGCACCACAGCTTTGCCCTCCCAATGCAATATCTAATCTAACAGGTTCTCTTCTCTGCCCTGTGTGTGTGTGGTGTGTGTGTGTGTGTGTATGTGTGTGTGTGTTTTCTTTCAGGCTCCGCCATGCGGCGCCGCTGGTTCATGGTGCCCCTGCTACTTGTGCAGGCGTGGCTGTCAACGCTCCCCTGCCTGGCGGAGCGGCCGTGCCCCAAGAGTTGCCGTTGCGATGGCAAGATCGTCTACTGCGAGTCCAGCGCCTTCCGCGATGTGCCCAAGAACCTGTCGGGAGGCTGCCAGGGCCTGTCGCTGCGATACAACAGCCTCGCCGGCCTCCGTGCCGGCCAGTTCGTGGGCCTCAACCAGCTCATCTGGCTCTATCTAGACCACAACTACATCGCTAGCGTGGACGCTCGAGCCTTCCAGGGCATCCGCCGGCTCAAGGAGCTCATCCTGAGCTCCAACAAGATCACCATGCTACACAACACCACCTTCCATCCGGTCCCCAACCTCCGCAACCTGGACTTGTCCTACAACAAGCTCCAGGCCCTGCAGCCCGGCCAGTTCCAGGGCCTCCGGAAACTTCTGAGCCTCCACATGCGCTCCAACTCGCTCAAGAACATCCCCGTGCGGCTCTTCCAGGACTGCCGTAACCTGGAGTTCCTTGACCTGGGCTACAACCGCCTGCGTAGTATCACCCGTAACGCCTTCTCGGGCCTCGTGAAGCTGACCGAGCTCCACCTGGAGCACAACCAATTCTCCAAGATTAACTTCTCGCTGTTCCCACGCCTCTACAACCTGCGGGCGCTTTACCTGCAGTGGAACCGGATCCGCTCGATGAACCAAGCCCTCACCTGGACCTGGACGTCACTGCAGAAGATGGACCTGTCTGGTAACGAGCTCCAGGAGATTGACCCGGAAGTGTACCAGTGGATGCCCTCCTTGCACACGCTAAATCTGGATTCCAACAAGCTGGTGAACGTCTCGGCGGAGGCGGTGGCCAACTGGGTGTCGGTCACCACCATCAGCCTGGCGGGCAACATGTGGGACTGCGGCCCCGCCGTCTGCCCTCTGGTGGCCTTCTTGAAGAACCTCAAGGGCGGAACCAAGGAGATCACCATGATATGTGCCTCGCCGAAAGAGCAGCAAGGTGAGAAAGTCATGGATGCCGTGGAGACCAACGGCGTCTGCAAGCTTCCTCCGACTGCCACTCCGCCGCCCGCTGTCCGAACCCCGGCCGAAACCGAGCCCCGACCCTACACCCCTTCCCTCACCTCTGGGCATGGGAGGAAGGCGGCCGAAGCGGGCACCCCCTGGGCAATGGCTACCCCTTTCCCTCCGACCCAGTCGCCTCCTCCCCCTCCTGCCGATCAGGACCTGGAGCCCGTGTCCTTCCACAAGATCGTGGCGGGCAGCGTGGCGCTCTTTCTCTCTGTGGCCATGATCCTGCTGGTGATCTACGTGTCGTGGAAGCGCTACCCGAGCAGCGTCAAGCAGCTGCAGGAGAACTCGGCGTCGGCGCGCAAACGTCGGAAAAAGGCCCGCGAGACGGAGAGCACGCTCAGCTCGCCCCTGCAGGAGTACTATGTGGACTACAAGCCCACCGGAGGAGAGACCAGCGACGTGTTGGTCAATGGCACTGGACCCTGTGCTTACTCCGTCTCTGGCTCGCGCGAGTGTGAGGTTAGATACACTCTGCACGCTCTCTGCCAGCACTCTGCACACACACACACACACACACACACACACACAGATGCCCTACACAGTAACACACACACATACTAACACTCACACTTACTGACACTCACACACATACACACTAACACACACAAATATTAATACTCACCCACATACCCACACACGCACAAACACACACTCACAGAAAAACACAACACACACACTTAGCCTTCTTCAGGGCTTTCTCTGTCGTTTTTTTAGGAGAACACGTGTGTGATGATAATCTCAAGTCCTCACACACAGGCCCTGGTGGCTGCCTGTAATTTGCAGCGGAGGATGGAAACACTGATAAGATGGGGGGGGGGATATCCAGTGTGAGGTTTTTAGGGCACTTGCATTATCTTTGCTGTCCTCTGGCAAAAGCGAAGCTTTTCTATGCACAGATAATCACTCCCTGTTCACCAGGCTCTTTATTATATTCTTTTCTGTGTGTGTGAATGGAGGGTGAGGTGACAGTAAAAACACACTTGTTGATATTGTGCAGAGCGAGAGCGGCAAGCTCAGGCGGCGGATAGCCGTATATGGATACAGTACACAGCAGCCTCAGCTGCAGTAAGTGACAGTGTGATTCTTCACGAGTTTTGAGAGCTCTTTTCATGTGTGTGATTGGCCATTTATTCTGTTCCAAAATGGCCCATTGATTTTTTTTTCCTTTACCCCCCCCCCCCCATCCCACACCGCCTGCCTTCTCAGTGGCGAGCTTGTCAATGCCGCAGCTTTTCCCCGTACATAAGCCCAGCCAATTTCAGCACAATAGCCAGCGGCGTCCTGCTGTGCTCAGAGCATTTGAATTCCACAGCGCCTTTTTTTTTTTTCCTCGTCCGCTTTGAGCAGGTCAGGCCTCTGCCTTCATGTTTGCATGCTTACTGTCATCAGGGAGGCAGACGAGACGAGCACAGCACTATACACCAGGAACACCTAACACAATGGGCCAGAGTTTGACAGATATGTCCAGATAAATGGATGATAGATAGATAGATAGATAGATAGATAGATAGATAGATAGATAGATAGATAGATAGATAGATAGTTTTAGTGTAAGTTGGTAGATAAATTAACTCTTTGATTGACAGCATTGGTAAATTGGAAAGGCAGATTTTTAAAATGAAAAGCAGATACCTGTTTGTATCTCCATGCATTTCTTTATTTCTACCTGTATACAAATGACTGCATTTATGCATTTTGCTTACCCAGTACAGTACATGATTGTATTTATGAGCAGCAGGAAAGAGAGGGAGATGAATAGGCCCTACTGCGGTGCTTTGGCTAGCCATCATTCTCTGCCTACTCACAGAAGGCTACATCACTGATGGAGCCAAACAATAAGGCAGGTGCTTGAACCGGTGCTTGGTTGTTTACACACAATAGTGCAGAGACCGAGGAGGAGGAGAGGAGGAGGAGGAGGAGGAGGAGGTGGAAGAGGGCGAGGGGTGGGGGGGTGCTGAAAGTGGTGCATCAGAGATGACTCTAAATGCGCACAGGTGTGCCGCTTCACTTCACTTGCTTTTGCTGCGAGGCTCTACGGCAGAGTGTTTGTTGGTACTTCTTGTGTGATGTTGTGCCATTGGGAGAAATGGCTTCTCTTCTCTGTGAGAGGCCGCGTCGGCGCCACGCGACCTGATGCAACGGGAGTGAGCGGCGATGATGATGACATTCTCGGCGCTGAATGTGTGTTGTTTTCCTTGTGTGTAATTGGGGCCTGGGCTTCTGCTTGAGTACATCTTCGTCTGAGAGGGTTGTGTTGTCTTCGCAAAAAAACAGTGCCTGCCTGCCTGCGGGTGTGCTTTACGCTGAAATAAGGCATCTCCAGCAAGAACATGTGATGAGCTGTCGCCAGTGTGTTTGTGTGTGTGTGTGTGTGTGTGTGTGTGTGTGTGTTAGTGAGCTTGATGGGTGTGTGCATCGGGTCAGAAAGTTAATTGCTTATACAATGAATACTATCTGAGACTGGAAGAGACATGTGCCAGGGGCAAAATGAAGCAAAATACAACAAAAAGCCAAATAATAAAACAAAACTGGTATTAAAACATTCTGCCACCTCTTATAAGACATCGCTGTGTTCTCCCCCCTCACACTCTGCATGCAGGGGGCACTTCAAACTCTCACGGCGACGGTGTCGGCGAGCGTAAGAGCGCATCGTCCCCGTTAATCCTGTCTCTTCCACAGGCCGCCTCCTTCTGCACTCAATGCCTCCCGTTTGATCTGCGCTTAATGAGCCCGTTAGATCACCAATACAGCCGCTCGCTACCTGGCGAAGGAGCAGAGAGCGTTGCTGTCTCTTTGCCTTACTTCTACTGCTACTCCACGTGCCAGCCGCCGAGCTTTTCTTTTTTTTTGTCATCTCACCTTCTTAGGCAGAATAAAAAAGAAAAAACACCTCATTCCTTTTTGCGTTTCTTCCTTGGCCTTTTTTTCCCCCTCTGTGCTCTACTGCTCCTCTTCTTCACGTCCAGATCTTTGATTCTCACTCGAGCCTTAGCACGAGAGCTTTGTTCCCCTCAGCACACAACAGTGCCCTTCATTAAACTAAAACAGGCTCGTTCTCCCACTTCCAGGAGATGCGAGAGCCCTTTGATGCACCCAGGTTGCACATTAGATGCGTGCTGCTCCTGCCAAACTAGTATGTTGCTGGCATAGAGTGCAGTCTTTTATCACGCACATCACAGGTTGCCTGTCATATTTGAACCTGTGAAAGGCTGAGCTGCTGTGATAACTGTAATGCAGTAGGAGTAGCTGCAGTTGTTTGTGTTTGATTGGTGTAATTCCATGCACACCAAACTGTAGACTTCCTAAGTCACATCAGTTGAAAAAGTATTGATGTTTTGATAGTTGCATGATATAGAGCTATTAAAGGGGAAATCCGGTGTGAATCAGTCAATAGCCCTGTTGTTCGAAGTCACAGAGTGCTGTCCGTAGCAAAAAGATCCAGAAAATTTGATACAATATAGACAGAATAGTGAACCGATAACAAATGATAACTGAATGTGGCATAGGCCATCAGTTCTATTTAACAGGATTTAAAAACACTTATGCTCTCTGGGTAAAAAGTGACGTTATGTTTGATATTGATGGTGGTTGCTATTGATTGTGGCACCTTGATTGGACCTTGATTAGATTCAACAAGGTAATGTCACTTTTTGCAACAACTGCATTTTTTATGAGTGGAACAATTTTTGAACCGTTTAATAAAAACAAAAACATTTGGAGTATTTTTAAATCACGTTTCTGTAGCTGACGCCAACGTCAGTCTTATGAGGCCAACATGTCTTCCCAGCCAAGGATCCCTTTAAGTCTTTAAGGGTTCAGGTCTCAGGGCTTAATGTGGGAACTGTGATCTTGTCTGAGGCCATGATGTTGCTCCATTTTGCTTTAGTAGATTAGATGCTTGTGGTTGTCCTTCAGTCCTTCATGTTGTGAAGTAGCCAGCATAATTGTCATGCCCCCTCCTAGTCTAATAGAAAACAAGATTGCAGAGCTTAAAGAGAATCTGATGCCATCTTAACAAGTGGGCACATGGAATGGGCATGAAGGTGGCAGGAAGAGAGGGGGGATTGTGAGTCACCTCATTAGACCAGAGCAGCAGCGAGCATCAGAAGCTGTGTGGGGACGTGGCATGTGGAACAGTCGGCTGGTAACAGTTGGGGTGTTGGGGTGGGGGTGTGGCGGTGGTGGTTCCTGGTCATTATAAGAGGCTCAAACGTTCCCCTGATGCCGTGCCCATGTGCCCGCCTTGCCAACCTCGTCTGTCTGCTCTCTATGCCTGCCCTGTGATCTCCTGCTGTTTGAGGAAGCCTTGTGGGGAAGATCAGAGAGGCACAGGCCGGGACCACCACCACCCTCCACCCTCCATCGCCGCTGCTGCGTCCGTACCCATGCCCCTCGCCTGTGCACTCGGCTCTTTTGAGATGCGAACAGCAGTCAAAGAGCGGCCAACAAAGGGCTGACAAGAGCAGCCGTGCCCCCACAGCTGGCCATTTGTGACTTTTATCTGTTTCTCTCTCTCTCTCTCTCTCTGTCTGTCTGTTTGTCCTGTAATGTGCTCCTACTCCTACTGTCTCTCTCTTTTGTCTCTTCTCTGATGAGTTTCTCTAAGTCTGAGTTAGCGCGGTGCTAGAGACACTGTCTGTTCTCTCATCACACACCCCACACCCCACTCTCACAGCCAGCTCTGTGCTCTATACTGGGCTGTATGAATGCGAGAGTGGAGAGGGTTGGTCAATGTACAGATGGTGTGTATGGGCATGACAACAACATGTGAGTGAATGTGGCGATAGTGTCTGTTGGCAAGTATGAGAGAGAGGGAGTGTGTGTGTGTGTGTGTGTGTGTGTGTGTGTGTGTGTGTGTGTGTGTGTGTGTGTGTGTGAAATAAACCATGTCCAGATGAGTACCTTGAGTATCTTGGATGCTCAGATGTTTTTTGAGGTCAGATAGTGTAGTGTATCCTGGCGTGTGCATCAGTGTGAGTATGCATGTAGGTGTGTGTGTGTGTGTGTGTGTGTTTGTGTGTCTGTGTGTGTGTGGGTACTATGCCTATTGTTTTCTGATGTGTCTGTAGTCTGTGTGTATAGTGTGTATGTACATGTTTGTAGTGTGTTCTGGTGCTTGTGTGCTTGTCTTCTGTTTTTATGTGTGTGTGTGTGTGTGCGTAAGTGTGTGGGTAGTGAGCACTGCTGTGTGTGTGTGTGTGTGTGTGTGTGTGTGTGTGGTGAGTGGAGCCCAGCTGTAATGGCTGCGGCGTGTCAATTCTAATGGGCTCTGGCTGTGGCGGCACGCAGGAAAAAGCACGTCATGTCAGATTGATGAGTTCCATCCCCGCGCTGCAGATTTAGTATTCGACCTGCATGTCGCGCTTACAAGCTGCTTTCATCAAGAGGACACAGACTGGATTCAAACACACGTTTGCTATCAGTCACGTCCTGCTCTAGCTCGGATTCACCTCTTTGACGCACACATGTGTGCGCACGCACGCACATGCACGCACGCACACACACACACACACAAACACACACACACACACACTCTTACGCACACACAAATGCCGGAGAAATGCTGAGGGACAGCCAAAAATCAGAAAGCGATTGGGTTGCCTCTAAGCAAATACATTAAGACATACAGGCAATTTAGTCCTGAATGAATTACAGGCATTTACATCACCATTCATACAAGCACAGAGAGTAGAGAAATGAAATTAAATGAGATAGATAGATAGATAGATAGATTGATAGATAGATAGATAGATAGATAGATAGATAGATAGATAGATAGATAGATAGATAGATGGTTAATAATGGGCTGGATAGGGACAGTGGTGGGTGGAGGGTGGTATGGATGGATGGATGGATGGATGGATGATAAACAGGCTAGACAGAACAGGAGAGATAGATAGATAAAAAGAGTCTTGCCTAGTTAATGAGAGAGAGAGAGAGAGAGAGAGAGAGAGAAGAATATATACTCTTTTGGTCCTGTAAGGGTAATCTGGTCTCTGCATTTAACCCAATCGTGAATTAGTGATAACACATATACCACCCAGTAAAGTAAAGTACACTCTAAACACTTGGGTCCTCTGATGGCACTGCTTGTTGAGATGCTTAGATGCTGAGAGTGGGATATTGCTCAGTCTGAGACAGTCCCTCCCCCACGTCTTATTGATTGGGATTAGCAAAGGAATAAATGCTCATTATCAACAAAACTGACAATAGGCTTAGGATTGATTGCTCCTTGATACTTGAAGTGTTCCTCAGAGAGTCAAGAGAGTCAAGGGTCCTCTTACTTAAAACACACACACACACACACACACACACACACACACACACACACACACACACACAAAGATATGGACAGACACACATATACAGAAATGAATCCCTTACTTAACTACACACAAACACACAAACGCACACAAACATTGATCTTCTTATCACACACTGCGCTTACATAAACAAGGCTAACCAAAAAAAAAACAATATGCTTCAATTAATTTTTGTATAAAAAAACAGTTAGGCCTGTTAGTTCCAACTTATTTTGCTTATTCTGTACTGTATGTGTGTGTGTGCGCACGCGTGCGTTTGTGTGTGCGCTAAAGGTCAGTTTGACCAAGCATGTAGAGACACGGGCATTTGCCCTTTATATTTTACCATGTCATTTTTGGGGGCAGAAAACATGTACTCTCCCCTCATCCATCTCATTCACGCACCTGTCTTCTACAGCTTTTAGAGAGAGTGTATTATCAGCGCCGGATCGCCTGACTGACGGAATCAGTGATCTGGGGTCCGTCGGAATAATTATGGGGAGACGTGTAACATACAGTGCACAGTTAAGATAACGTCCTGAACTGAAGCTTTATTATTCTGATGTAGAGAGATACAGACAACTGAATACAGATCAGAAGGATCCGCAGCCACAATGGCTCCTGACGCCTGATATCCTAATGAAAAATAATGTCTCTGATTTCAAAGAACATTCCGTCAGAATGGCCAGCAATTATCATCAGATTAACTACAGTTCTGTTAACAAATGGATGCATTGGTTGTTTTGACCTGTGCATAGATAATGAAAATGGATCAATCAGTGCAGGTGGCTAAAGTGCTCACTCAAGATTAAATTTGGGCCTTCCATTTTGGTTATTGGTCGACAACTTCCCAAAACAATGTGTCCAGACAGAAAAGCAATGACAGACATGGCCTTCGGTGAAAAATCAGACACAACAACGCTAGATAACGGTGTGTGTGTGTGTTTGTATGTGTGTGTGTGTTTGTGGTGAGAGAGAAAGAGAGAGAGAGAGAGAAAGAGAGCACATCCTCATTTTATACGGTGGGCTTGCTGTGTGGTCACCTCAAAGCTCTGTCCTGTCCTTTGTCCTCTGACTCTGACTACAGCTAGATATTCATAGCTAGATAAAGGTTTTGTGTGTGTGAGCGTGTGTGTGTGTGTGGTGTGTGTGTGTGTGTGTGTGTGTGTGTGTGTGTGTGTGTGTGTGTGTGTGCGTGCGTGCTGCCCGCCTGTACGTGTGTGCTGTTAAGGTACGGACTGGAATCAACTACAATGCCTGTTATTTGACATTGTTTAGAGTAATTATTTTAAGTGTAGGCCTCCCACGTTCCCTTTTCAAAGGCTCTGCAATGTTAAAGTGCTTCTGCCTGGCAGTCCTATGATGGTAATCTTCTAATATCACAGACTAATGGATACTCAGCTGGACTATCGTTGATCAATAGCAAGGCTTTATTTACTCTGATGTGCATTGAGGAGGAGGAGGACAAGGAAAAGAAAAAGAAAAAGAAAAAGAAGAAGAAAAAGAAGAAGAAGAAGAAGAAGAAGAAGAAGAAGAAGAAGAAGAAGAAGAAGAAGAAGAAGTCAATATCATGCATGAGATTTGGAGAGTTTAGTGCTCTCCTCGCTATGGTGACCCAATAGGGCGCATGCTTCTATCTGATAGCAGACAGCATAGCAGATAGCAGAGTCTATAGCAGATTAACTCCCAGACCAACCCACTAGATTGTAAATAGCCTAAAGGAATGTGATGACGTGCTGGGTTCCAAAATACATCTTAATATATCCAAAGAGATCCAGAATATACCCTGGATCCACCATTTCAATGAATTTTCAGAGAATTTTTTTTTTTATTGATTCACTGTAATCACTGCAACTACAGCTGGGTTGCTTTTACTTCCTTTTTTACATAATCAATACAACAAAATAAAAATTTGACTAATATTATGTAATGTGCAACACAAAATACATGACTTTTTAATACTTACAAAAATGGATGTAGCGTTTTGGAACCAAACTCTTTTAATGGTCCTTGTTCCCAGCTCGTTCACCTATCTAGACAGCAGGGGGAGGACTAGGTTTGGCTGGGATCCGGCCCACATGAGGCCCAGGTGGGATCTTGCTGTATGCGGAGGAGTAGTGTTAGAGTCAGCTGTTACCTGGGCACTGGGATGCAGATGTATGTATGTGTGTGTGTGTGTGTGTGTGTGTGTGTGTGTGTGTCACACAGAGGACAAGTGAGAAAGGATAAAGGATGATGGAGTGAGGGATAAAGAGGAAGAGAATGGAGGAGTGAATAGGAAATAGGAAAGAGTGAACAGAGACAGAAAGAAAGAAAGAAAGAAAAAAGAAAGAAAATAAAAAAAATGAATGAGTGAGAGAAATAGAATGAATGAGAGAAATAGAATGAGATGGGAGAAAGAGATGACCACAGGCCTGGGTGAAATGAGAGAGAGATAAAGTGAGAGAGTCAAAGAGGGGTAAAGAAAGAGAGGGAAAGCAAAAGAGCCACAGGCCTGGCCTGTGACAAAGACAGAGAGAGAGATAGACTGAAAGATAGAGAAAGAGAGAGATGGAAGGCCACTGCACTCTCACTCTCTCTCTCTCTCTCTCTCCCTCTCTCTGGGTGTGACCTGGGAGGCGCAGCCTATTTGATTTAGTGCCAATCACAGTTTTTAATAGTGGAGAGGCGCATCATAATTTATTAGGATTATCATAAACTTGTGCTGGGAGTGCTGAGCAAGGGCACTTCAGCCACCCCCTCAAAATGAATTATTACCCCCAAGCCCTGCCGTCAATCTCCCCCCGCCAGGGGCTGGACCGCCACGGCCGCCCGTCTCAGCCTCCCTGTTTATCCGTCGCCATAGGACGCTCCAGAAAGAGCCCTGTCGTCACGGCGCCCCGCTAGCTTGTCTGTCAGTCAACCTGTCTGTTTGTCTGTCGGATCATCTGGATGGTTGATGAATATTACTTTGCTTAGAGCTGCTGCACGTGTGTGTGCCAGTGTATGTGTGTGTGTGTGTGTGTGTGTGTGTGTGTGTGTGTGTGTGTGTGTGTGTGCAGCAGCCAAGGGGCAGGACTCAGGGGTGGAGGGGGGTTAAAGTCAGGGTGAAAGGTTGCCTGAGTGTACATCTCTGGTGAAAACAGGGTGAAATTATGAAAGCCCCAACTTCCCTCCCCTTCCCTCACTCACAAACTTGCAGACCCCCCACTCAATCACACACACACACACATACAGACACACACTCACACACTTCTTTCTGCTTTGGTGTTGTACCTGCCATACACACACACACACACACACACACAAACACACACACGCGCACACACACACACTGCTTTTTGCTTTGGTGTTGTACCCGACTCCTCAATCTAAAGCGGCAGCGAGGTCAGGGGTGCCGCGCCACCCGGGGAGTGGTGCCGCTGCGAGGGCGGATACGACCTCTGACCCTTGCTGTGCCACGCCGCCAGGCAGCCAGGCTGGAATAATTGCCATGGCAATGCGGACGAGAATGAAACAGAACAGAACGGAAGAGAGAAAAAAAAGAGAAAGGACAAGAGAAGACAGGCGAGAAAAGAGAAGGCTGATGCACCAAAAGTGCTTGGGAGAATGCAGGCATACGTGGGAGGAGAAAGAGGATCTACTCAAGCCTCCTTACAACATCGCAGTCTGATTTCCTCTTGACAAAAAACTCAGCTCTGGATGTTAGATGTCTGTGGGTAAGATGGTACAGATGCTACGTTGTACTCATCTGAGTGTGTACAAACACACACCTACACACGCACGCACGCACGCACAGACACACACACACACACACACACAAAACCACATGCAAACAAACTCAAGCACAGAAACACATGCACACGTAGAGACCTGAGCAAAGATGTAGTTTGGGATGTGTGTGTCTGTGTATCTATGTGAGCGTGCGTGTGTGTGAGTATAGTAGTGCTTCATCAGTGACTTTACCTGGTCCTGAGTGCTGCCTATTAGCTTACTCTAAAGGGCTTTTTCTTTCATTCTCTTTTTTTTTTTCATCCCTTTCTCCAGTATGGCAACCGTTTGAATGTGTTAGCAGCCTAGCCTTGCCTTGCCCAGCTCAAACACTTGCTGACTGAGTCGCCTGTTGTCGCCTCAGGACGCCATCACCACTCCCAATGGCCTCTTTGATATTAGAGCCATTGGCAGCGCTCGCTCGTAAAAAATGCTTGTTTGCTATTGAACTGGCAGAGCACACTGTGTGTTATTTCTGAAAATCGCCCTCCCCTCCCTTTAGGCTGGAGAAGCAGGAGACCGATGGGCGGTGGTGTGCGTGTGTGTGCGCGTTATTGTGTGTGTGTGTGTGTGTGTGTGTGTAAGGTGTCTGTTAGGTGTGGTGTGTGTGTGCTAGGTGTACTAGGTGTGTTGTGTTTGAGTTGTGTGTGTGTGTGTGCATTTATGTGTGTTACAGTTCTGTTAGGTGTGTGTGTGTGTGTGTGTGTGTGCATTTATGTGCTTTACAATTCTGTTAGGTGTGTGTGTGTGTGTGTGTGTGCGTGTGTGTGTGGTGTGTGTGTATGTTTATGCGTGATGTGTTCTGATTGTGCACAGTGGGGAGGGGGATAGGAGGCAGACTGAAAGCCTAATTAATCCGCCCTTCTTTAATTAGCCTGTGTACCCTCTATTATACGCTTTACAGTTTGCTCTCTGTCACTCTCTTTCTTGCTCTCTCTCTCGCTCTCTCTGTCTCGCTTTCTCTCTCTCTCTCATCTGCACGCTATCTCAGACTTACACACATATATGCACACACATACTCTCAGCCTGCTTCTCTCTCTCTCTTCTCTCTCTGCTTTTTTCCTCTTCTTTTCTCCCTCGCTTTCTCCGTCCCTGCCTCTCTCTTCCCCCCTCTTTTTTATTCTGTCTTTCTCACCCCTTCTTCTCACTTCCTCGCACTCTCCTCCCATCTCTCTGTCTCGCTCTTTCTCCATCTCCATCTCTGTGTGTATGTGTGTGTGTGTTTGTGCGTGCGTGTGTGTGTGTGCGTGTGTGTGTGTGTGTGTGTGGACACTGGCAATCTGCTGTGCGCTGATAAACACGCCCTGCTCTGCCTGCTGCGGGCGGTTGAGTGGCACGGGCAGGTGTCTGTGTTGTCATGGCGTGTCGGCACCGGTGCCCGGCGAGCGGAAAACAAAAAGCCCTGCTGCGGAGGGCTGGTTCCCCGAGCCACCCCATCCTGACCCCGGGAGTGTCCAGGCCAAGTGGGACCCTGGGAGGAGGAGGAGGAGGAGGAGGAGGAGGAGGCTAGGGTCAGTGTGTGTGTGTGTGTGTGTGTGTGTTGTGTGTTTTCCCTGTCTGGCTCAGGGCCTGAGCATCAGACCCAGCCCTCCGCTGTTTCCATCGATTAGGATCATGTCGTGCTGCAGGACGAAGGTTGGCTGTTCCAGGGGGAGAGGAAGCACTCAGGGCCTCTGGCCTCTATTCACCACAGCCCACAGGGGCTAAGATGCGTATGGACTACCCTCACACACTCTCTCTTTCTCTCTGTGGCTCTCTCATTTTTTCATACTGCCTCTCTCTTTCTCGCCCTCTTTCTTTCTCTCTATTTCTTTTTACCTTTCTCTGCTTCCCACTTTTTTCTTTCTCTCTTCCGTATTCTCTCTTTTACTCCCTCTCTCTCTCTCTCTCTCTCACTGCCTCTCTCTTCCCTCTCTCTCCCTCTATCTCTGAGAGACCTCTTCTCTGCTGGAGGTACATTGTATTTTGTCTGTTGCTGTCAGCTGAGTCAATGTTGCATTGAGCTGTTGATGTGTTTTCTAAGGGATGGTGCACAAGGGACAAACAAAGTGCACAGCCAGGCGACGAGTGAAAATGTACAAAACTGATCCCTAATTTAATAATGTGGCAAAACCAATGGACTAACGTAGTCCCAGGAAGGGGGAACCCTTGTGAACCCACATGAAGGATTCAGAGGGGCAATCAGTGCTCCCAACCACCATCAGTCATTGTCATTGTTTAAGGAGACGCAGTCATTTCTGTTAGTGTGTATTACTGCACCATGGCACCAATGCATAGTGGTACAGAAAAAGTTGTAGTAGTTTCGTGATTACGTCCTGGTGCTATAAGTGTCTGCTGAATACCGGTCAACATTATATATACTTATAAAAGTGACCAGATGGCTATCAATTTTGCTAAAACTTTGCTAAAATCATGCTTCGTCGCCCTTATTTTATCTCACCAAAACTAAGCCTGGTGACCTGATGATAACCCTAATAAAAGTCACTGTATTATTTCTGTTTCTGTAGAGCTGTGCCAGTGAGAGCAAGCCACGACATAGTGGCGGTCTGTATCATATGATGAGCTCAGCAGATGTACTGTAGTCTATTTGCTGGGTCTCTGATAGCTGGGGCTATGCACCCAGATGAAAGTTTGTCTACGCCAGTTCGCTGGGCTGGACTGATAAATGAAGTTAATTTTTTGTGCATCCGAGGCTCTCTCTTCTCTTCTGCTCTCCTCCACCCTCTTCTCCTCTCCACCCTCCTCTCTTCTCCTCTCACTCTCTTAAAGATCCATGGCTGCTGAGCCATGGTGAAGAGGAAGCAGAGTGTGTGTGTGTGTTGTTGTGTGTGTGTGTGTGTGTGTGTGTGTATGTGTGTGCGCAAAGGCAGAGGAAGCCGAGAGTAACTCATCGTAGATAATGATAATTAGATGAAGCTAGCTTCTTTCCACCTTCCTGCCAATGGCTCCCTCCCTGCCTGATAAATATCTTGGGGGAAGGTTTTCTGCCTTTTTATGTGTTTGTGTGTGTGTGTGTGTGTGTGTGTGTGTGTGTGTGTGTGTGTGTGTGTGTGTGTGTGTGTGTGTGTGTGTGTGTGTGTGCGTGTGTTTGTATGTGTGTGCGTGTGTGCGTGTGTGTGTGTGTGTGTGTTAAAGGGAGAGGAGGTCTATTTGTGTATGAAGGTCGCGTCTCCTCCCCACTGTCTCCGGAGCAGGACACAGACTGCGTCTCCTTGCTTTGCGCCAGTCTGTCTTCCCTCTGTTCTAATCTCTGACCTGCTGTCACACACACACACACACACACACACACATAAGCACACACACACACACACACAGTTAAGCACACACTCACGCACACATTCACATACACACACGTCACGGCTTTGGAGAGGGACATCTGACATTTGGAAAGGACACCCAACTTCTCTGTGGTGCTCTCAGTGCTCTGAAGCCGGGTTTGATGGGCCATGGATTGGCTGGCCAGGGGATCACAGACCTGAGGAGATGAGAGATACATGATCAGTGGTCGGGAAGCTCTCTCTCTCTCTCTCTCTCTCCCTCTATCTCTGTCTGTGTGTATGTGTGTTTGTGGGTGTGTGTGCGTGTGTGTTATTGGTGATGCATGCCTACATAATAGACTGTCATGTAAGATGTGTGATGTGACAGAGTTTTGCTTTGTGGAGGGGGTCGAAGGCCACTGAGAAAAGTTCTTACAATGTGTGTGTGTGTGTGGAAGTAGTATATTGGGGTGCTATAGACTACAATAGAATCATATCTATGGAAACTATAGGGCCTTTTTGTATTTGTCTTCTTTCACCTTTAGTGTTCTGACTACACACTGTCACACGTGTCTGTGTGTGTGTGTGTGTTTCTGTGCACACCACATACACACACACACACACACACACACGCACACACACACACACACACACACACACACACACACACACACACACACACACACACACACAGACAGACACACACACAGACGCACATCCCACACATCCCACCCTCACTCAGACTCTGTGCTCTAGTGTGTGTAAGCTGTCAATGGACATCTGTCAGTCAGAATTCATTAAAGGCTCATTAACATCGGGCAATTGCCAGGGCAGACCTGCTGTACAGGAGCACTGTGTTGATAGTCTAATTTATACCCATCTTTCACACCACCCTATCTGTAAATAACTGCTCCCATAATTTATTTGTACATAATCTGCACATAACTATTCCCACCATAATTTATTTGTACATAATATACACATATCTATTTCCACTTTTACACTGCCCTTATCTGTACACAACTGCTCTTAACTGCACATACTGTACATATTGCACTTTCTGCTATTTGCACTTCTGATTAGGTGCTAGATGTATTTTGTTACTCTGTATTCACACATGTGTAATGACAATAAAACTGAATCTAATCTAATCTAATCTAATCTGATAGCCAGACACCCCAGACTGGGGGGATGGGGGGCACACACTTCATAAAGGGGGGGGGGGGGGGGGTACGAGACAGCATCAGACAGAATTTATACTGACATGAAGCTCTTTTTCTCTGAGAAAAAACAAAAAAATCAAAACTGTAATAGCGCATAAAGAAGTCCATTAATTTTTATTTTCTCCTTTATCATTTTATTATGTGTGTGTGTTGAACTGTGTTCAATATTTTATTTACAGAATCTTTTCTTGTTCTTGTTCTCTAATATGAGGTATTATGGATTATGTGTTGGATTGTTGACATTTATCTCCACTGTTTTTGCTGCCAACATCAGTTTTACTGTTGGAAACAACTACTGTAAGTTACCAAATATAGTTCTTTGGCTGGAAAATACAGCAACTCACAGGTCGTGTTAAGATGCAAGACAGACCTGAATATAGTGTTACACATGTGCTTATGTCTGCTTATGTGTGCTTAAATCTGCGTCAGACTAAACTAGAACAGTCAGATAGAGGCTCCTCTTCATAGCCCTCTTCCAATGTTGCTAATGAGTTTGGATGGCACTCAATATGGCCGACCAATCACATGATACTCAAGCAGTGAAACAGGTAGGTAGAGAAGTGCTGCTGGGGGTGGGGTGGCTTTGAAAAGGGCAGAGGTGTCTGTTATGTTTAGTGCACTTTGTGTGCAGAAGCATTGATGAGAACCATTCAAGCCCTGAACCCACAAGAAACGGACATGAAGCAGCCAATTATGAAGTTGCTGCAGGTCATGCCAGTTAAAACGATAGTTGGGAGTTATTCCGTACATAGCTCAGCTGTATGTGCTTGTCGAGTGCTGTCGGTAGAAAAAAAGAGAACAAGGGAGCTTTGTACAACATAGACTGAATTGCTTTACACATTTGAGGGTTCAGAGCCTGGGGCTTAGTGGGGACACATGGATTCAGCCAATGACTGGTGATATGAACTCAGCCTGTTTAGTGTGGAAGAGATCAATCATTGGGTGTTATGCATCACTCCATCAGTTTATGTTTTGTTTTTCGTTTTATTTTCTGTGAATTTTATTTGTGCTGTTCATTTCGGTTGTGTTTTGGTGTTTGCTGGAGACCTTGACATCTCTCTGAATGCCCCTGAGCTCTGAAACTCTGTAATGCACCGACGTCAGGAGAGACAGAGCAGTCGGGTAGAACAGAGACAGTTGTTGTTCTGGAGTGGTTGCCTGGTTGCAAACCTTGTACATAGATAAGAAAGGAAATTGTTTTGCTACAGCAGCAATTCACATAAATGACAGAACAAAACACATACAAATGCAGGGGTTAAGCAAGACCGATAGACTGTGATAGAACAGTTCTATTATATTCTATGAAAACAGTCTGCAAGTGATTGTGCTTTTGTGTTATGTATGTGACTGAGGCAAAAAAGTCCATGAAAAGATGAGGTAGTTGCGTAGATGTGATTTTAACTGAGAGGTGTTGTGTGTGTCCATTGTGTCTAAAACAGGTAGAGTAGTTGAGTTGTGTTTTGTTGTTGGGAGGGGATTGGATGTGCAGACAGCTGTGACCGAGAGTTGTGTTGTGTTGTGTTGAGGGACAGTGGAATAGTTGTGTTGTGTAGTTGTATGTTGGTGCCAAAGGCTGTGACTGATTGGAGCTATTTTGCTGTGTTTCAGAAAAGTCTGGCAGCTTGATGTGCTGATTATGGAGGAGTTATTAGGTTGGGTTTCACAGAGAAGGCCATTGTGTTTGTGTTGTGTGTTGCGTTGTGTGAAGAATTGTGACTGAGGGAAGATATTATGTTGTGTGTCTCAATCAAGAGGCACCAACCAGTTGTTTAGTGCTATGTTGTGTTTGGAATGCCGTGATGCTGAGTTACCTCCTCAGGGAAGTAGTTACGCTTGTGTGTGTGTGTGTGTGTGTGTGTGTTTGCGTGTGTGTGTGTTTGGGGATGGGCTGGCGGTCGGTGCCATATGTGAAGTGATTATACAGGCGAGCGGAGCGCTGAACAGACTAATCAGACAGACTGGTGGAGCCGCCTTTAATGAAGTGATCACTTTTGGAAATGAGCTTTTTTCCCCCTTCCTCTGGACGACGGCCACCGCCAACGCCCAGCGGGGGGCTATCGTGACGCCCCCCATTCTCCGCTCCACCACCCCTCTCCTCTCTTCTCTTCCCCCGCCGCCAGCGCCGCGGGCTATTGGGTGGACGCACATTCATCTCCCGAAATGAGAAGATTGGACTGGGCTGGGGACAGGGGAGTGGTGTGAGCAGGGGGCACATATGCTTCTTAACTCTTACGGGGGCCACAAATCTGTGAGCTTATTTGGGTTTCACTGGCGAATTTAGAGATTAAAGAATGTTGTTTGTGCTTGCGGATGTGTGTGTGTGTGTGTGTGTGTGCGCGCGTGTGTGTGAGAGAGAGAGAGAGAGAGAGAGAGAAAGAGAGAGAGATGGAAAGACAGGAGAGAATATGTGTATGTGTGTTTGCGCGCGTGTGTGTGTGTGTGTGTGTATGCGTGTGTATGTGTTTGTATATTGTGTATGTTTGAGAAAAAAGGAGACAAAGAGGGAGAGAGAGAAAAGAGAATGTGTGTTTGTGTGTGTGTGTGTTTGTGTGTGTGTGTGTGTGTGTGTGTGTGTTTTCTCCTCTCTCTCCTTGTAAGAGGGAGTGGGTATCCTTCAGATGGCCTAGTTTTGCCGCGGCGGCTGGCTAATACCCCCATAGAGGGTCTGCGGAGCAGTAAACACTCCACTCAGCAGCGAGAGCAGCACGAGTGCTGGGGGGCTCTCCCAAATGAAATGATCCACTTATGGCCTACTTCGCCTGTGCCCTCTCTAGTCTCACAAGGCTCTGCGCTCCCAATCATCCACACTCAGGCTTCTTACTGACACACACACACACACACGCACACACACAGAGATTCTCAATCTTTTTCTGTCTCTCTTACACTTACACATAAACAGTCATATACCCCCCCCCCCCCCCTTTTTACTTTCACACTTTCACGGTGAAATCTTTCAGCTCCACGTTCAAGTTACTCAGTCCACCTAAATGAACAGAGCTCCTTGTGATGAGTCTGGGACTCTCTGGGACGGGAGCAGCCACTTTTGGGGTCGGGAGATTTGTTTTGGGGACGACTCACTGAGTTCCTTCCCTGAAGTGTCTGGTGAGCAGCTTTTGCCCAGGAAAACAGGTTTTCTCCCTGCTGTCCACACACACACACACATGCACATGATGCCTTCCATACTCCCTTCACTCACCCATGCACACCCATACTTGTGTTCTCTCTGTGTGTGTGTGTGTGTGTGTGTGTGTGTGTGTGTCTGTGTGTGTGATGCTCTTGCCCAGACCCTTTTCAGTGTGAAACCCGCAGGCTGCCTCTGTCTCAGCATGATAAGTGAAATTCCTTTCCTTCCCCTCTCTTTCTCTCCTCTCTCTATCTCTCTCTCTCCATTTCTCTGTATTTTCCGTCTATTTTCTCTCTCCTACTTCATCTCTCTCCATTTCTATCGCCTTTTCTCTAACATATTCTATTCTTTTTTGTTTCTCTCTCCTCTCTCTGAGTCAGTCACATTCACTATTTTCTATTACCTTACTCTCTCTCTCTCTCTCTCTCTCTCTCTCTGTCTCTCTCTCTTCCTCTCACACACACAAACAAACACTCTGGCACATACACTCAGGCACTGAAACACACTAGCACACACACACACACACACATATACACACACGTACACACACAAATACATTTTTTCTTTTTTCTCATCTCCCATTCTTCTGTTTTCAAGAACACTTTTTTGTGTACTTAGAGGAAATGTTTTTGTGTTTTTCCAACAATAAATATAAGTGCGTTCTTAGAGAAAAAGATTTTTGTTTGTTTCCATCGTTAAAACAGAAAATTATTGTTTTTACTTTGTATAAATCTTCATGCATACTAAATGGATCTGTTCAGTGCTGGTGGTAAAACTGTATGTGTGCATGTGTGAACACGTTTAGTAATTTTGTTTTCCTCTGTTGGAGAAGTTGTGTTTTCGTTGTCAGTGTGTCATATTTGACCGGTTGCTGGTGTCATGTGTTCTACTCTAAAAAGATCATTTTGTCAGCAGTCGATATCTCATTTCAACTCATTTTTGCCATTGTTGGTAGGAGAGTCGAGTGAAGCAGACACCGCGGTGTGTGTGTGTGTGTGTGTGCGTGTGTGCATGTGTGTGTGTGTGTGCATGTGTCTAGGGTGGAAAGGGGGTCATCTTCTTGGGCTCTCTCTTTTTGACAGCATGACATTATCCTCCATTTTTTGGAGGGCAATTTCTAGAGCACGGAACACACTTAACCAAATCAAGCATAGTCATATATATATATTATATATAT
>PYXC01001974.1:3260000-3265000 GCA_015244755.2 Tenualosa ilisha | reverse complement strand
AGCATTGCCTTTTCTGTCTCTCTTTCTATCTTGAATATTCTCTCTATTTTTCTTTTCTCTCTTTTTTTGTAAAACACACCACAAGTCTAAGAATAACTTTAATTATAATTCATATACAGTATTTCTTAAAAATGATTTATTGTGTTTGATTACTTGTCAGTGAAATTACTTTTGGTGGTCAATTCCTCATCTGTAAAATACAAATTAATTTATTAATGTGACAGGTGAAGTATTAATTCTCTGTATCTCAATGGGGTCGACCCATATGCATTTTCTGGGCTGATTCCGATATCAATATCTAATGGCTGTGGTTGGCTGATAGCTGATATTTGGCCAATATTTTGGACCTGTTAATTTAGTCAGCTATTTGACTTGACTGGTAATTGACAAATTTTCATAAAAGGAATCATGTTTTCAAATCAATGCTTTTCAAATTCAAAGCAACAGAGCACCACTGAGCGGTTGGCTCCTTAAAGTTAAAATTAGAAAGAGCCCATGGTCTGGAAAAAGAAAAAAATACAGGATTTGATGAGGGGGATTTCAGTGCTCTAACAATGGCCGACATAAGCTTCTCTGGGCTTAATGATGGGTAGTTAACAAGCCATATTGATATGCTACATGATAAAATGTCTGATTTGCTGCTGCAGACATCAAGTAGGCCTAGGTCAAAGTGCAAATTACAAAGTACAAACCCTTACATGGCATTATAATAAATCACAGATGTACATGAAATCTGTTTGGATTTTTGGTAAAAGTTTGATAATTTTGGTTGAGTAATACACTTTGAAGCTGCACATGCGCACCATCCCTCATTGTGTGCCTGTGCTCTAATATGTGCGATTTGATTAGCCCACTACTGCATGTTATGTTTCTACACTAAAATAGACCTGAATTGATGGTGGTGAAAGAAATAATAAAATAAAATAATGCAGGCCGCAGAAAGTGCACAACTCTTGGAAGATATTTGCGGTAGAAAATTGGAAGATATTTGCAGTAGAAAGAAATGTCTGACAAGACTTTTTGTTTGAAAAAAACAGCCTGTCTACAGTCTGTTTAGTGCAATGAAAGTCGTTGCATAGCCTACATTTTGCGTGACAGGTTACAGATATTTGAGCGAGAGCACCTGAAAATTCTTCAAGCTGAGAGTGGCAGAATATCTCCCAACATGACACGGTCTCCAAACTGAAAGTGAAATGTACTCCCTTCCTTAAATTAAATATTTACTGCAAAGGAAAATAAATACCATGCACCTACAATGTAGGCCTACTATAGTATGAAACTAACGTTAAATTTGTGGTTAAATTAAACTGAGCGCTGCACCGCTGCATTTGCTGAAATTAGACTGTAACACTGGCGATGTTGTCTCTCATCTCATTGTATGCAGTCTAACGAACCTAGGCCTTATCTAGGCTACTTTTTTTTTTTTTTTTAGAAGGGAGACCTGGAGCACACAATTTAAGAAACTGAGATGGTAACATTGGTCTACTGGTCCCAGTGTTATCAAGTGTCTGGAGTAAATGCATAATGTGATCCATAGTAGCATACCAAGCCTTTCACTGCTGCTGTTTGTGTTGCTTCAGGAGCGGCCAAACACAAATTAAAGTGATTAGGTGCAACAATGATTCTGAGGTACTCTATATGATTATATGTCTTAACTGAAGTGAAATAAGACTGCCATGTAATGCATTTAAAGAAATATCGGCTAAAACCGATACAGGCCGAAAAAGTAAAAATCATCCAAAAATTGGCCAAACTGATATATCAGTCGACCTCTACGTCTGAGGGCTTCTGAAGACCTCAATCGGCGGAGGGAGAGAGAGAGAGAGTTAGAGAGAGAGTGTGTGTGCGTGGCACCTCACATGTGATGTGGTGTGATGACACAGCCAACGACAGACATCACATTCTGGTCGCTGGAGTGGAATTGCATTCTGATAATGCTCCCCTCTCCTCTCCTTTCCTCTCCCCTTCCGCTCCTCCTCTCTTTAGTTCTTCTGTCCTCTTCTTCTCTCCTCTCCTCTCATTTCTTCTCTTCTCTTCTCCTCTCTTCTCTCTTCTCAACTCTCTAGATGTGGTCTCCTCCAGGGGCTGTCTTTTTTTTTTTTTTTAATCTTTCACGGGCTTGAGGGAGAGAAACCTGACCAGGCCACAGGATTCATTTTCACTCTGTCTCTCTGTCATTCTCTCCGGGCATTCTGGAGTTGGCTGCTGTGGCAATTACGCACACTCACTCACGCACGCATGCACGCACACACACACACACACACACACACACACACACACACACACACACAGACACACACATGGGCCCTCTGGAGCCGGCTGTTGGGGCTAATCCAATTTTAGCCCCCTCAGTCCTCCCACTACCTCCTCCCTACCCCTTCCATTCACACACACATACACACGCTCTCTCTCTTGCTCTCTCTCTCTTCTCTCTTGCTCTCTCTCTCTCTCATACACACACACGCATACACACACATACACACATATCTAACACACATTAACACAAACATAATTCACACACACAGACACACACACACCTATGTTTTCACAGTTGCACACATCTAAGCATGCACACACACAGCATCATGCAAGCACACACATATATATACACATACACACACAGCTGACACAGATACACACACTTACACACACACTTTGTTGAGTGATGGAGTGGGTGTGCTGATAAAGAAAGAGAGAGACAGAGAGAGAGAGAGATAGACCAAGAAAAAGAGAGAGATAGAAAGAGAGAAATGGAGAGAGGTAGGCCATACTGCACTGTTGCGACGTTAGGGTAGTGGAAACGTCTCAGGCATGATACCCCTGGCTGTGTGTGTGTGTATGTGCGCATGTGTGTATGTCTGTGTGTGCGCATATGTGTGTGTGTGTGTGTGTGTGTGTGTGTTTGTATGTGTGTGTGTGTGTGTGTGTGTGTGTGTGTGAATGGTGGTGGCTCAGGGATGATTCCCCTGGCTCCCTGTGTCTCGCTGTAGGGAGAGCACTAAGCTCCTCTCCTGGGGAGAGGGTGCTTGTGAGCTGGGAGAGAGATATGAGAGGATAGACCTCCTGGGGCTTCACCTCTCTCTCTCTCTCACACACACACACACACACACACACACACACACACACAAGAAAAAAACGATTCACGCAAAGTGTGCACACAAACTCACTCAACAGAGAAACACACACACTCACAGATACAACACACACAAGGAAGAACAAACACACACACACACACACTAACACACACACACACACAAGGAGGAACAAAGACACACACACTCACACACATGCATATATGCATTCTCCTTGGCACTAAGCTTATTTAGAGTGTGCTCCACGTTCCAGTGGAGCTAAGCCGAACAAATCCCTGATATTTGGCTGAAAATTGCCCCGTACGAGGCGGAGCAGCCCAGCCTTCAGATCAATTTACCTGCAAAAGACCAGGCGAAGAAAGGCAGGAAATGGAGAGTGGCTGGTCTCTTTAAAACGAGATGGCGGCGTGTGTGCTAATGTGCCAGCGCCGTGTTCTGTGGTTATATTATCAGCAGTGTGTATGTGTATGTGTGTGTGCGTGTGTGTGCGTGTGTGCGCGTGTGTGTTTTTGTTTGTGTCTCGCAGCAGGGCCCCAAGCGGCAGGGCTGTCTGACGGTTGCCGCGGCGAGGCGAGTTTGTTTGAGAGGAGGTGTGAGTGTGTGTTTGCACACATGTGATTGGAAGCTTGCTGTGTTGGGCCACTTTGCTGCTCGTCATCCTTTGGATTTCCTCATCTGAATATGCCCATCTCTTTCAGCCACAGTTACTATTGAGCCTTGTGTTTGTGTCAGTGGGATCCTGTTGTCTGAAAGCTGCTGAGGCTGGATGGATACCGGCTGTGGATCAGGACCCGATTAAGGAGGATCCGGGCCAGACAGGCACCAGATCAGATTCAGAGTTAGGCTCATTTCCTCAGACTATGCTGACATCAAAGACTGTCTTCACAGGGTTGCAAATCCTTGGGGTGATCAGAGCAAGAATAAGTCTTTGACCAGAGAAAGTGTGTAATGATGGGTTTCTGCCATGAGTGTGTGTTTGTGTGTTTGAGAGAGAGAGAGTGTGTGTGTATTTTTAAAACTGGTTAGTGATAATGGTGGAAGGATGTAAGAGATGATCAGGGTTGAAACTGGATGTAAGAGCAGGTTGGTGATGGTAGTGTTAGTGGCAGCTCCTCTGTAATGGGAAAAGTGTGTGTAATGGAGCTGGTGTGTGATGCAGCTGCTGCTGTGTGTGCGTGTGTGTGTGTGTGTGTGTGTGTGTGTGTGTGCGTGCGATTGCATTGATCTCTGATGGTTGTGATGGAGGTGCTGAGGATGCGATGGAGGTGCTGAGGGATGACATTTAACTCCCCATGGTAATGTAGCTAGTTTGCAGTATGTGATTTTTCCAGCAAGACAAAGAATGAAGTGCAGGATGAGACAGAGAGAGAGAGAGAGAGAGAGAAAGAGAGAGAGAGAGTGACTGAGACAGGGAGAGAGAGAGCAAGAAAGAGAGAGATAGAGAGAGAGAGAGAGAGAGAAGAGGGGTGGGGTGCGTATCTGAGAGGTGGATGAAAACTGTGTTGCTCAAAGGGCCGCTGTAGCTCCATCAGTCTGATGAGGTGGGAGGATGGATCACCATGACAATGTGAATCTCTGTCCCTGAGGGAGGAAGAGGGTGAAGCCGCTCCACACGCTCGGCTCCCTTGCATGGAACACATGAAATTACATGAAATGAAACGGATCGATAGTGTGTCTGAACCTTGACTGCACTCTGTGAGTGTTTCATTTTGTTTGTTCTGTCTCTCTCTCTCTCTCTCTCTCTCTCTCTCTCCCTCTCTCTCTTTCTCTCTCTCTCTACCCTGTGCTGTATCATAACCGAAAAATCTTCCATGCTGTGGACTGACAACAGTTGTGTGGTTTGAATTACTGAGATCATCAATGATTTCATGAACCTTTGACTGAATGGACTTCCATATGGAGTGCCTG